>JAMKCH010013049.1:0-32112 GCA_023653785.1 Ophioderma brevispina
GTCCAGTTGAAAATATTGGACCCCTTAACCCGACCTTTAGTCCGAAAACAAGGGGTCCAAACCCATAAAACAAGGTCCAAACTGATTAAATAAGTGACAAAAATGTTGACTTCTTGAACCCCGGCCTAAAACTTCTATAATCCACGTCATGATCATAAAGTGGACTAATTCACCCATTAATGAATGGCAGTTGAGAAGTGCACCTTTAAGTTTGACTTCATGCGACACTTCAATCCAAAAAGGCCCTTTCTCGACTTGTCACTCAATTTTTCCAAATGTTGACAAAAACCAAAATCAAGAGATAGAGAGCTCAATGCAACTTAAACCGGAAAGGCAGACAGACAGAATGGCAAACAGAATTACTAACTTTAAATCCACAAGACTATTTCACTAAATATTTTTTGAATGTTTTATTTCAAAGTGTTGCCCTTTCTCTCACCTTTTCATCCCAAAAGTTCCTACTTTTTGAGGCAACATACGTACCAAGGGCTTTCACCAGTCCGTCATGTACTACACTTCTGTAAAGTGTAAGCCTAGCCTAGGAAATACATCGCCGAGAAAATAAGATTACTTTGAGAAATATCGAAATGCCCACTAATCAACAGAAAAAACATTCGGTACTAACAAATTACAGGTTTTGCATTTTTGAAAGTTTAAAAGGGTGAATTCTTGAAAAGTTTATGCATCACCATCACTTTGAATATGTCCGGTATCGGCCATTTTGGACCTCCTATCATGCAACTGATCTGGCATACTGGAGACTCCTTAGTAGGTCCATGAATTGTTTCAGAAATGGTTTTGTTCTGTTTCCGATTGTTAAGCTGTATTTTATGGGAAATTTATGGTCAGTAAATGAGTTTTTTGATTGGCTAACCCAGTTCATCGGCCAACTTCAAAGGACAGTTTTATGAATGAAGACTTGGATGGATATCTGACAGGTGCGGGCAAGAGAAATCAGCTGAGACCAACTTGCGCTTTAAAAAATTCAGGTAAGGTTTGTGAATCGGTACTCATTGTTATCTCCGGTAAGAAGTAAAATTGGGAGTTTTTCAATTCCCACATAGTAAACTATCGGCGTGTTGTTTGGCCTGCTCCAGTTGAAATTTTTTGGACCCCCAAACCCTCCTCCCTCCGATTGTGAATTCATGCGTCCATAATTATCTATTTTCCAAAATCGGCGTACTGGACGTAGCAGCAACGCGAACGCGACCCCAGGATAGAAGGTAGATATAGTACTGACTCTACTGGAATACACATGCAGTAGCTATTGTGTAGCTTTTCCAGATATGCAAACAAGCTGAGTTTATTTTTTTTGCTCTTCACTAACTCAGTGTATGTGCGTGAAACACTGTTAAAGAGTTTGATGAGCTAATGCTGTTAAAATAGGTGTTGTGATTGATTCAAATGGAGCAAGACGCAACGTTTTCCTTTTGCACCAAGGCATTGATAAATTGGTGTCATATCTTAATCTTTAAACCATGATTTATTGCAGTAGAATTGTATAGAAATGGTTACTGACCAGCTAGCTTTATAAACTAGCAAAGCCTTTTAATCTAAAGTTCAGGATTATATAAATGAAGTTACCATATCAAAGGTTTTAGCAATTTCATCCATAAGGTGAACCTAAAATAGCAACTAAGCATAACCTAACCCCACCCTAGATAGTCCACTCAATCTAGGGTATGACCTAGACAAAATTGCTGCAGAAGGTTTTCTTGCTGCAACTTGCTGTACAAACTGCCCGAACAACATATCAAAAAAGTAGAAAAAAGGAAGCATGGCAAGACATGCTAATTTGCATAAAACCTATGTGCCATTTTTGCCTATATTTTGGTTATTATACAATATATTAAAAAGGGACGACCCGATATAAGTAAATAAAGTTTCATTTTGATAGAATGGTCTTCACCCCTAAACCCCATTTGTAGAGTTTTGCGCTGATAATTCAACCCGTTTTCATATGAGAGCTAAAAACATGATTTTCTTAGCCCTATATGTGTAAAATTAATATCGGTCAGCCAAAATGGGGTACATTTTCGCTCATAACTTCCAAACCAAATATCCTTTAGCCTTATGATTTCACAGGGTAAATGTGAAAAATAGTTGCTTTCTTCAAATATCAAAATGTCGACCACTTCCGGTAAAATTTTGGAGTATGAGGACGATGCTATTAGTGATTAGGCCACAGCCCTTTAACTCTTGAGTCTTTCTTGCTGTCCAACATAGACCCGAGGTACTTGAGGTCTAACCTTTTTGAGTTGGGTACCGTGTGTAGTGCAGATAGGTTGACGATTCTCTTCCTCTTTGATGGTCATGTATTCCATTCCATCTCTTTGACATTCAGATGCAGGCTGACTTTATCTGCAGCATTCTCAAATGATGCTTTGTAGCAGATCACATCCCCTGTTAGAGTTGCGTAGTCAAGGTCTGTGAAATGCTGACTTTGGTGACGTCTAGAATGCTTGACCGCCTTTTTATGCTGCTGTTCTACCTATTACCCAGGCTATTACCAAATGGCCCCTTTTTAAAATGTTCACATACTCAATGACCCCCATTTTCTTCTTTCCTGCTATCCACTTTTATCACAAGTCTGCATAAAATTATCCCCTTTTTTTTTAAAGAATTTGACCACCCAAATTCAAAATCTTCACATCCTACATGCACATTTTTACAATTTTATAATTCCATGGCAGCAATTTTATAACTTCAGGGCGATATGAACTCTGGAAAAGGGGCTCTTCCTATTTTAACTTCAGGTTTTAACATCATTGGCCCCCTTCTTAAAGTTTCATACTGGATGACCCCTTCTTTATTCAGCTTGTGTACCGAATGACCCCGTATTTTGGGGTACATTTTATCTGAAAGGACCCGGGAAAGGACCATATTTTTCACCTGGCTGAGGCACATACCCATCACTTCGCATACGGAGTGCCCCCCACACTAGTTGACCCAATCTGTTTGAATAAATACTCTCTGATAATAATTTGCTAAATAAAGATCTCCCCATCCCGATTGCAGTCTGACAAATCATCTAGAACGCAAAATTAATTTTGGCGGGAAAATTGCGGCCATCTTGTATAATGACCATCACTTTCCACTTTTAATATATCAATTGCAAATGCTACACACCTTGCAGGCATAGCCATGCAAAACATGTTCAAATACTAACAGAAAAATGGAAAATCTCCCTAAACATGCATTTATGAGCTATATACCTTTGTCGAAATATGGACGTATACCTCCACGTAAGATAAATGCAAATTAGCATGTCTTGCCAGGCTTCCCTTTTTCTACCTTTTTGATATGTTGTTTGGGGGATCTTTTACTGCTAGTTACAGCAAGAAAACCTTCTGTAGCAATTTTGTTCAGGTGTACCTAGTATTTTTCATAGATTGAGTGGATTATAGACTTTCCCTAGTTCTTACACCTAGCTCTCTGAGGCATGGCATTTGGGGGACACAAAGTTGCAGCTAGCGCAATTCAGCCCAGCAGCCCAGTACCACATTTTTAGGTCCTACAATTAAATCAGAGAGACCTTATAAATGTCAGCATAATCCGTGTGTCTGTCTGTCTGTGTGTGTGTGTCAAACATTTAGTTTACACCTTTTGGTTTACACTTTTTCAACTTACTGTCACTTTTTTAGTGCAGTGATGGATCAAGTTCATATTTGATATGCTTATACATTGAGACAAGGGGTCTTATGTGGGGTAACACACGAGGAGGTAAAAGGTCATTCAGGGGTCATTTAGGGTCATAATCAGATGACCTATATGGGACTGCTGTCCTAAACTAAAGTGGGTCCGGGCAGGGGACATTGGGCAAGTTTACGATTTTGTTGAAATTTGCTCAGGATCCCAACTTTTAGTTACTGTCCGTGTGTGCAAGAAAAAAAAAGACAGAAAATACACAGTGAATAACTTTTACACACAAAAAATATCAAGAAAAATGATTGAATATTTCCCTTGATATGGCTTCTTTTGTAAAGGCATTTGGAGATCCAGTTTTACCAATTTTTGGGAAAAGTAATATTATTGATGTCACTCTTTAAAGCCACTGTCAGTGATTCACTCAAAAATGTCAAAATATTTGAAATTTGTAGGAATAGCTCAAAAGTGAAGGATAAGTCAGTAGAATTCCCATAAGTTATTTTTTGCAACTGAAAAAAAAATTTACATAAAAGGGAGAATACAGCAGTGTTCAAAGGTATGACTCTCCATTCATTTATGTGTTGTAGTAAGTGTCCGTATAGACAGTAATGACTAAAATACCTGATTCTGTCCATATTAGGTTGCTTTCAGACTCTGCACTTACAGGATATGTTAGGATAGCTATTTTGTTACAGACATGCAAAAATCTGATTTTTTTATTTAGCAAATCACAGATAGTGCCTTTAATATGCTTACATGGCAACTTGAATGCTTAGTAGAAAAAAACTTAAAAGATTTGGCAATCACATGTGTTTGGCATATTGTAAATATAAAGATTAGTGATTTAATCACACTCATTGATTAATAGGTATAAATCCCTTTTGAAAAAAATTATTAGATGGATCCTCGATCTTGACTTGAGTACCGTAAAATGGCAGAGGGTGTTTTGAACCAATCCCATAATGCATTGCAATGTGCCTATATTATACTGTACTAAACACATGTCAGTACTTAGGGATAAAAAGTGTTCCAAAAGTTTAAAACCACATGACATTTCATAATCATGCTAAAAATTCCCTAAGTACTAATGCTTTGTGGGCTAAAATGAGCATAAAAGTCAGTGATTTTATGTGTTAGGAATAGGATTTTTATGGGATCACATGACCCTATTGAGGTGAAATTTTCCCAAAACTGGTGCATTGTGGGATTGACTCAATAAAAACGGTGTGAATAGGGACAATTTTTACGTATTCAAGATTATAGCTTTCTTACTTACGACTCATAAACCAAACTTAATGGTGCATGTTATGTCCACCCTATGTACCTATCTTCTCCCATCAGTGGAAAACAAAATATCTTATTAATTTTTTTTATGGACAAAAATATGCCGGGGACAACACAGAGCTAGCACTCTTCTGAAGGTGGTTGTGATTTTTATCCCTACAAATGAATGGGTAGAGCATTTCAGACTAGTTTGGAGAATTCAAGAAAATGTGTCATATTATTTCATCACGTCACATTGGGTGAGTATGGACAATTTTTGGGTGCAAAATGGATATTTTGCCATTTTTGTGGTTGCAAAATTGTTTTGGTGGCCATACGAGACAAACTTGAAAGGTAATTTTGTTTTAATCTATTACAACACCTACACAATGCCACGATAAGAAATTAAATGGGTTTCATTTATCTTTTGAAATTTTGGCATCCATTTTCTGACAGGATTCTTCCCTAAAACACACAAATTTGAAAAGTTAAAATACTGTTTAATTAAGCTGTCTTTGTTATCATGTTTGTAGGACATAAAAGGCGAGGTCTTCATTCATAGTATTAGTAAACTGATTTTCTCAAATTTTTTTTTGGTGGGAGAAGCAAAGTTTTGACCACTATGGTTTTTTACAGCAATTGAAGGAAAATTTAAAAAGTGCCCTCATGGGCCTGAAATTCTTGGTATCACATCTTTTATGTTATCTTTCAAACATAGTTGGTTCACTCTTTCAACCAAAATACAAAAAAAATAGCCAGGATTTATAAGATTAAAAAAAAATTGAGATTCCAAAAACTTTTCTGTTTTTCCCTATTGATTCCTTGTCTCTATTCATCTCCATTTTATGGTATTTAAAGGTGCAGCGAGAGAATTTGGGGCATCCCAATAGATTTGGCTACAGAAATGCTGTTAAAGTGAAAACAAAGGTGATTTAGATGTGCTTAATTTCAATATAAAACAGGTTGAATTTAGTATTTCCTCCTATAGTAAATTAGAAATTTCACAATTTTTCTACCAAAGAAATATTTCTCATTTTAAACCTTTCACATGGGCATTTTTTTTTAGAAAGCTTTACATTAGTGCAAAAAATTAGAATGTTCACATTTTGTTTGAGACACCTGTTATGTGAAATCTCACATTGCACCTTTAAGCTTGTTCAATCCAAGTTCCTCATTATCTGGATGAGCATTATGGATATTACAAGTGACTTATTTCCCCCAAAAGAAGCTGTATCAAGAAAACATACAATTTTTCTTGATAATAACACCATGAAGATCAGGGGGTAGGACACGATCTGCTCGATTTGGGCATTGGGGATTTCCAAATGGTAATTTGGGGAACTGCTATGTGCTTACTATGGCAGTCTCTGTCTGAGTGACATTACAAAATCAGTTTTTAAAGATCTTAGTAATATCATGATAATTTAAGAAAAAAATTATTAACGTCAAAATCCGTCGAGGTTTGTGGATTAACCTCGCTGCAAAACAGTGCAATTTCCAATAACGGTCATTTAGATTTAAATATTCATGACCAGGCCTAGCCTTTAGTCAAGTCTGTGTGTGACCGTTTGATGTGCGTAAGAGCGCCCTCCTACCGTTAAGTCTTTGAATAAGACTAGTACTCAGGTTACGCCGGAAGTTGATGTCCTTCTGTTGCTATTGGGTTGGCATGTCCTACCCCCCGATGAAGATGAACACATGCACATTACAACCTCATAATGATTTAGACTTCAAATATTTTTTAAAAGTTATTCACTGTGTATTTTTGTCTACTCTTTTTGAGATACATGCTATGAGACTTTACTACAACAATTTCCAATGCAACAGTTCGAGAAATCAACTTCAAACAAAAATTGCACATAGTCTGTTTACAATTTGAAGAGAATCACTGATATGCTTTAACTGGGCAAACATATTATCTTTGTAATTCAGTATTTCCTAACCTAAATCAACTACCAAGGCATATTTTAACCCTATCAACTCTTCAAAGCTACTTTTCAAACTTTTATTTATCTCCAAATCTTATACACCCAAATAGCTCTACACCATGCAAGATCTTTTAGATTACATCCCATCTATCATAACAGCTAATAACCTTCAGTTGTATGTGTTTTTTCTACCAATTTTACTTACATAAAGGTAGACCCAAAAAGAATTTATTTGTAGGATTTCTTAGATGTCTATGTTTATATGTCCCATATATATTTATATAAATGTTTTTGGTACAATGTACCCAAGAAAAATTGCAAGTTTTAACCAATTAAACATGCAAATAGATCTTTCCAAGAGGTTTTAAACAAACAAAAATAGATTATGAAACCCAACGCGGCGAGGGAAATTGAGAGGCAAACGAAAACGTGAGGTACGGTCGGAACATGCTTTTTCGGTGCATCTCGGCCGTCAAAACAACTATTTTTGGTCGCGAAAATGACTCATTGCATCTCATTGCATCTGGGGGCCGTTTCTACGGGAAAATGCGCGATGTTTTTCGTGAACCTGGCCGTTCTTCCCGGGAACAAAAGGACGCCGATGTTTTTCGGTTGCATCGGGGCCGTCTTCCGGAAAATGACCGCGATGTGTTTCGTTGCATCTGGGCCGTTATGACTGGAAATGATTTGCGATTTGCTTTTCAATGCATTTCGGACGGTTTGCCCGCAGAAGGCCCGCAATGCTTTTTCATAGGCGGGTTGACACTGACCAAATGACCATGAACATTTCGATTCGATGGTGATAGCGACACCATTTTCGCTAAGCTATTGGGTGAATTATGCATAAACGTATTAATGACGTAAAACCGGAGATTGAGGCAGCATAATAGCGCCACGCACGACAGGATGTAGCGTAATAGCGCCCACTCACGATGGCGAACTATCTAAGTACAATTAATTCATGCAGATCAGTGTGCAGTACCGCATCCATATTTATTATTTATTTATTTATTTATTATTTATTTATTTATCCGGTTTTATTGCATTTTCCACGCGATGTTTCTTCGTTGCATGCTGGGAAGTCTTCCGGTTAAATGGCGCGATGTTGTTTTTCGTTGCATATGGGCCGTCTTCCAGGAACATGACGGATGTTTTTCGTTGCACCTGACCCTGGGCCGTCTTCCGGGAAGAAAATGGGCGAGTTTTTCGTTGCATCTGGCCGTGTATTGACTTTACGCTACTATTCCTGTGCCGGGAAAAACGGACGAGATGCAATTTGAAAAACGCAAAACTTTGGCTCTCGTTGCATCTGGCCGTTTCTTGTGTTTGAAAAAATAAAAATAGATTGCCTTTGTTGGATTTGGGGGCCATCGGCCGGCAAAACGACCCGGTCCTGGGTTAGGTAAAGAACAAAATAAGAGGTTGTTTTTGTAAAACCTTGAAGATAGGTTGAGCAGCCCTTTTACTTATCTATACAAATAGCTCCAGGCATAGGGATGAATTTTATTGGGGCATAAAGCTTCATGTTGACTGAATTGTTGAATTTCAAAATGAGTCAGAATATTAATCTACCCCTTTGCAGAATCTAAATACTACAACATGATCCTTACCATACCACATCGCTAAGCCAATTCCATGCATTAAAGGGGATGACTCTCCTGATTTAATGATATAAGTTCTTATCTGTAAATTTCACACAATATTTCTGTTATTATTTGGGAGCCAACAATGTGACTTTAATGCCCACTAGAATGAGGGAGACTACTGTGTGAGCCATTAAAAATTGATAGATTTGAGGTATTACTTTGTGCTCATAAAACATCCAAATAAAAAAACTTTGCCCGTGATTTGCAGGATCAATGAGATAAATAGTAGATTTCTTCAAACACAATATTTTGATCCTCTTCTGTAAATCTGATGTTTTGGTGGATGAGGACTTAGTGTGATTTAGAGAATCAAGGTTATGATTTGGGGAACCGGTACTCTCTTTACAATGAATGGAAACCAAGATGATGCCATCATTTTAAGTGGTAGAATGAGGCGAGAGGCTGAGTTCTTCCACGCAAAAATAATGATGTCACCGGTTTCAATTTGTTGTAAAAAGAGAGTACCAGTTTCCCCAAATCATACCTTTATTGTCATTCTTAAATAGATTTATAATTTAAGGTATTCTTTAACCTAATTTTGTGATCTTTATGGCTTAAATACAACAAGAAAGGACTGCCACTACCCAGTGAGAAAAACCAAACCCCTTGAATGAAAAGAACATACACAACGAGACGCAATGTTGGCAGGCATGCAAGATTGTAGCAAAGCAAAGTATGACACGAGCGCATCACCCTCCAAATAACGTCAATATGTAGCGCGTACTACCTGGGTATCGAATTGAACCCGGGCATCAGCCAATGAAATTGCTTACATTTTCACAGCTGTTTAAGAATGGGACATGAACCATTAACTTTATAGTAGTGTACTTGTATCAAAACCCCTTTTTACTCCCCCTTTACTCCCCACAGAAATGCAGCCCATTTTAGTTTCCTGTTCCTAGTGAGCTATAAATCAGCAGTCTGAGTTCCATGTACAGAGAGAGCTGCTAACAACCTGAAACCAAACTGTGTAATAATAATATTGAATATTGTAATTCTATGCTAATTGTGTGCTACTCTAGTGGTGTGAAAGACAAGTTGTTGTGCTGCATGTAGCTTATGCCACTTTCTGATTTACTTTTATAAGTTGCTAACCCTTGTATCCTTTGCTTTTCCTCTCCTTTATTATCACTGTTATGCACCTTAACTTTGCTGCTACCCTTATGAAAGTACGGGCTTGTGTTTTGCTGAGCCGGGCACCCTCATCCCTAAATCAGGTGCAGAATTCATCTACCGCCAGGAAGTCCTGGGTTCGGTTCCTGCTTTCCTCTTTTCCTGGGTGTCTACCCTGCTTATCAAGCCTTCCTCTGTAGCTATTATTAGTTTTGCCGAGTATGTTGTGACACCAATTTTTGAGAGCGGGATGTGGCCCGCCTGACTCAAACTTATGGAAAGTTTGTGTGTTTGTAAGTATTGTGTTGAATGCTATTATATTGTTAAAGTTAACTCAGAATTATACTCACCCTACAGGCTGGCATCTTAAGAAAGAAAAATTATTCTTGAAAGTTTCTTCAGTCTGCTGTTTGTGGAACCCTTAAAGCGGAATGAGGAGATTTTCTGCGGATACAAATTTCTCTAAATTTGCACTTAACTGATAGGTTATAGGACACCTACCAAGAACATTTCAAAGGATTATTGGACAAAGTAGAAAAGGAAACCAAAATTATGTTTGAAACTGTCTGCTGTCCTAATAGGCCTCCACAGAGAAGCACACTTTGATTTTCTGTCACAACAGATAATACTAAATATGCAAAAATCATGGTTTAAAGAAAAAATTGGGGGAGCACTTTCCAGAAATCTCCCTGTGTCTCTTTAAGGAAAGTAGCTTGGGATAAGAAATCTCTTCAACCCAAAGAGTTCTTTAGGATATTTGGCATGATGGTGGTGGCCCCTATTAACAGTTTACATAGAAAACTGTTGAAGAACCCTTTCTATAAAACACAAATAACTTTTAGGGTCTTGATCTGCTAAAAGTTCCACATAGAGGACAGTTGAAGAATCATTTCTTGAATTATATATGTAGTGTGTAATCCAATTAATAATAATCAAAGTGAGGGTACTTAAAGCAAAGTTAATTCTGAAAAGGTTTATTTGGGTATGATTATATATGAAATCTACCAAACCCCTGGTGGCAAGATGGTGGAAGCCAGACAAATTTTAAAGAGGGTCAACAACTTTCCATTGCTGGCTCCGGCATAGTTCTGTCGTCTGCTGATAATGTGGCCGGAGTCATTTTATTATAAAATCATTCTATTTGCCCCTCAGGGTGCTGAATTTTGTCTAAATTATTCAGGTGAGGGCTTAATGTTTATAACACTTAACGACCATAGCAAAATATCAATTTTGAAAGTCAGGGTGAAGCGCACACTTTCATCAATTCCAAACATAGATCCACCAGTTATCACCCTACTTTAAAGACCATAGCTCACAGCTCAGAAGTCACTTGAGCAGACTACTCATCTTTCTAGTTCTGTACCCCTGGGCACTACTGTTATCTCACAGTGTTCTGATTGGTATACATGGTCTGTTCTTTGTATAAATAACAGCACCTTTTTAAAGAGCGCCCGTCCCCCATTTTTTGATATTTTGGAGATTTTTGCACAGTTTTGTGGGTAATTGGCAAGTGTGTAGACAATACATGTGAATGGTAGAGCACGCCTTTGTCGAGTATGTTGGGAAGGACAAGGTGCCTTATGTGGAATAACCCGGGTTGACACCCCAGTTTCTAATAGGGCCTGCATGATGATAGCCGAAACGTCTGCTTCGTTAAGTCGAAAAGTAATTTTGGAGTCCAATGTTTGATATTTTTGGTCCTCAATTTAAGGAGGTCCAGTATCTGGAGGCTTCTCACCATCAATGTTTACAACAGATTTTACACAAATATTTTCAAGTTCCAACAGCCTCATTAACATGTAATTTACATAATAAATTAATGTTTAACCGGAGTTAGATTTGTCCATAAATCAAAAGAAAATCTTACAGAACTCGGGTTTTTCAGTATTCGTTAGCTAACAAGTGTGGTTTCTCAGTATTAGCCATTAATAATTTGTCATCTATCATTCGTAAAATAGTTTTTTGCATATTTTAGCTTGAGCAAACTGGGTTTTCAAACAAAATTATCCATTCCCGTTCCTATTGTACACAAAATCTCCAACCAAGCGTATTTTAGGATATATAGTTTAATAATAATTTGTTTGCACCAACAGTGCAAAAAATCGATCCAGAACTAGCTTAATATTCACGTTATGTCCAAATAATCTGATTCTCGTTGTTTTACACAATTAAACATAAATGAATATCTGACGTGTAGAGTGCCACTCGCCGGGATCACTCGTCCCATTGTCATTCAATACAATAGATGTCAACCGTCTTTCCATCACGCAATGTTTTTTCTTCTACATTTTTGAATTTCCCGGCTTGAATTTTTTAATTCTTCTGGTGTTTTTACTGTATTTTGATTACTCAAGGACGACCAGATTTATAACACAAAGTTGAATGCAACATTTTCTGAAAATAATTATTCCAAATAGGCCTTTTGTATAATGTTTAGTTTTAAACAATTTTTTAAATCTAGAAAACGCGACCTTTACATTATGCACTGTGGGATTCTGGCCCGATATTATGGTCCCGGACCATAAGCGTGTTGTGCAATCAGGGCAAGTGGTATGTTGCAAGCTATTTAAAACAATGGTGTATATTTACTTAAAACTGATGTAGGTTATTTTTTTTTTATTTCAAAAAGGATAGAATATTATTAGGTTCCAACATCAGCATAAACCAAACATAACCCGAGTCGGTGATAAGCGATTGGGTTCTGGGACCCCAAGCTTTAACTTACTTTGAGCTATATGCTTCATATCAATATCAATTTAAATACAAGTAATACATTTGTTTCAAGTACTTCAAATTGTTTCAAATAATCCAAGAGTTCACTAACTTGAAAGACACGGGCGTGAAACGCAAAATAGAAAAGACCGTGCAAACCTTAAACAAATTGGCTTTTGTTAACGAAAAGTATGTCCGGTGGAACCATCAGGAAATATTATCAACTCTTTACTAATTGTTGGTATCAAAATTCTTTATAACATTACATCTCACAGTTTGCCAATTCCAAATATTTTCAAAAATAATTTTGTGAGCTTCCCTAATGACCGAATCGTTTTGGGCATTGGTGAAATTTCACAAATCTCACAATCCTTTAGAGTGAATTTCATTATATTACTCTCTTAAGGCAAATACCCCACTATAACACAGTTGCAAGGTGGGAGGTGAATTGGTGTAATTGTAATTTACATTGAAAATAATTACCTTTATTGTCAATTCAAACGCTTTCAACTTCATATAATCACTGTATGTATTTTTTAGAGAAGATGAAATTTCTTAATCTTGAGAATATCAAGCACATTTACATTGAATACTCAAAATACCTGTACTTGTGAAATGACTACCCACCTGACCGATCACTCGCAAAGGGGATGTATCGTTATTTTCTTGTTAGACTCTAGGAGAAATTTCACACCATAAAACAGCAGGGTCGCGCTCCGTTATTTTTTGTGAAGGCAAAAAAAACAAAAAAAAACCGTTAGGGATAATAGTATCCATCCCCAACTCGATTTTTAAACAACTTATATATATCATAAGGCCTTCTCACCCCTTTAATGCTCCGAGAAATATTCATCAGCGAAAAGAAACCTTTTCAACTTTAAAGGTTTGTTCCCGATCGACCAAACCTCGCCTTTAGTTTGCTCGATCAAAATTAAAGATTTTGGTATCGAAAGGAAGACATTCATGGAGTAGTTTTTCTTTTCCCGTATGAAATGGCGGTTATCCCTATTAATTTTGCGTCACTATAACAATGGAGGAATTTAACTGAAAAAATAAATCACCCTGTGGTGGAGAAGCATCATTGAAATAAAAATAATGAACCCATGTCGTGTAGCCTCACCTTTAACAAACATGATTAAGGCGTAAAAAGTCCCCCCTCTACAAATTGCAGTAATAATAAAATATCGGACATTTATAAAGCACTAGACTCCGGCCCAAAGCAGTGTAATTTAAAGAAATGTGACTAAAAAAAGATTAAAAAATAGGTGTTGATAACATAGCCAAATCTGGTATTTTTATATCGATTTTCATCCTATTATGACTCATTTAAAGTTGAGCTCTTAAATCGAATTTTAAAGAATGTCCGCATTATATATCTAATTTATTCTAAATTAACCGGTAAATTAGTACAGATAATCCTGACAAACACATCCTTACCACTACACTATATAAAACTTTATATTTACAATATAATGAATGGTAAAATCTGGACTCTCTTTTTTTTTTCAAATGACGAAAAATAAATAAATATACAAAATTAGAACATTCACTCAAAAATTACAGATTTATTAAACATAAAAAGAAACAAGATGTTTGGCATTTTTGAATACGTCATATTCAGAAATCAAACTATTTCATAGTCATATTTTTACATTAAAAACACGTAAGTAAAATACACTTAATAATCTGGAAAATATGACAACGATTAGGGTATAAATACTACTCTTTTGTGTGGTATTATCACCTAACTAACCGTTTATTTACAGTTTGTTTCTGCTTCAAATTGGGTACTTTTATGTTTAGATTCAGTAATAAAGCGCCGAAGAATTGTTTTAATAACCGTATTGACCGTAATTTAAGGGTAAAAACTGGTAAAATAAGAACAGTTTAAACACAATGCCAAACGATTGTCATCACAATATGTTTACAGTGTACCTCATGCAAGTGATAGCGGTTAGGCTATCTATGCTTTACATTTTTTCCAGCATGTATTTCAACTAACCACATCAAGACTTATTGTTTTCAAAAAACGCAATGTTAGGTTTTGGTTTTTGTTTTTATGAAAATCGGGTTTGACTTTTCCTTTGCTATTTCATTATCGAATTCTAATTTCTCTCATGTTCATCTTCAATATACACATGTCACTACTTAACAAGATGAGAATAAATGTCCGAAAAGTAGCAAGGTAATGCTTGTGTTGTTTTCTGCTGCTGCTGTTGTTGTGTTTTGTTTTTATTTTTACTTTAGATGGCATTTTTTCATGAAATTAACTTAAAGAAATTAAAAAAGTTAAAATTATGTCCCCATGTCATCTCTGTGTCGGGATCTTTACATTGGAAGAACAAGCTAACAATACCTTCTGCTCAGGTCCGTTTTAAAGGGACATTTTTCCAGACCAAGGTGTATAAAATTTAATCCATATTGACTTTGCTTATTTGAAAAGGCGCCTTTCATGATTCCAGCACCTTCCAAGATATCCTTAGAAAAACGTTCCCAAAATTTGAGTTGATTCCGATCTCGGTCTGTGTTATGAGCAATTGCTTGTTTCCCAACTGTCCCTAGACCGCTGTGTCTGTAATTTCTGTAAAATACAAATTGGCGAATTTCTTACAGAAACGATCAAATTTGCCCGGTAAGATTAGCCGTATAGACGTGAATTACTAAGCTGAAGGTTTTCGACTGATCTAATCTCACTTTTTTGTACGTGGAGGGGCGTGGTTGTGATCACGAAAGCCCCTTTTAAAGCCCCTGTTTTTTTATACCTCTAATTAGTATTGCAAGCTTTACATTTCGGGCTATAAATTAAGGAAAATTACCATTTTAAACAAGGGTAAGATTTTCTCCTATGTAAATGTAATGTGGAAATAACATCTTCATCCCACATGAGGACAACATCCCGACCAACAGGAGTTTTTTTTTCTCAAAAAATTGAAATTAAATCTATTATACAGAAGGCCTTGTTAAAGTCTTTTAGGAAATTTGGACAATTTGTAGTAGGAGACTTAAGCCTTACTTTTGCTAATTTCCCTGGCCTATAACTTCTGTTTTTTTTGTTGTAGAATGAATGTTAACTTGATCTGTATATATATGATCGATATGTTACAGAAAACTCCTGAAACTTTTTCCATATAATTTTTTTACTCTCTCTGTACTATAAATCTAATCAATATTGATTGACTTACTTCTACCAGTAATGGCATGAATGACAGGCGTAGTTTATTTATCAGGTAAACCTATATTTTCTAAACTATAAAACTTTGTAGTTTTGTTTTTTTATTTTACAAATATAATACAATCGTTCCTCCTCATAAAGTGTACGAAAGATCGCCATCGCAATTAAGAATTGATTTAGTCATTTCAGCGCATACGAAAACCTCCTCATTGAAAACGAGAATGAGGTTCGTAAGAGAGAAACGAAGGAGAGTGAGCGAGGGGAGCCCGGAGAGGACCAGAAGCGGTAATTGTCACGGCCCTGTGGAAGGGGGCACATTGCCCCCACCCCCCACAACGGTCTGACAGGAGTGTGCTCAAGCGACAGGACAAGAGGAAGAATAAAAGGAGGAAGGAAAAGTGAAGAAATGAAGGAGGGTGAAGTTGGATGCACATAATATGTTGAAACATTGCCTGGGCTCCTCCAGTTTCTACAAACGTCCTTGCCCCTTCTCGAAGGCGTCGGCGAACAAATTAAAAATTGATACCTGCTTTTGCGGGGCCAGGCCAAAATGTTAAACGCCGGGAAATTTTTGAACCCCACCCCTGTTACATCCCTGAAAGAGATAGAAAAAAGATCATCAACAAGATCTAGGAGATGAGAAGAAACAATTTCCACAGAGAAACACTTACAATAATGTATAAACGAAAGACAATAATAAAAGAAGGGAAATGTTAAAGGAAAAGTAAGAAGGGTGCTTGAAATGATGGAATTGGCATCTATTGATAATGCAAATGTGATTATTATCTCTAAGGAATATAATGTTCAAACCCGGACTTTTTACCATTTACAATCTTTGGGCGACCGAAGACCGGCGCGCTCCACACTTCTGTCGTACCCGATACAGTGTATTAAAGAATTTAATGCAAACTACCTTATTGTTTTAAGTGTTCTGTAATCAAATATTGTAATTTTCACACCATAGAGACTAAAAAAGCAATGTTTGATATGTGTCTTAGGCACCACTACGCACGTGTGATATACGCTCACTATAACATGTGTGCGTACCGGGTGCAGCCAATGCAGAGAATACGAGAGTGCGGTACTGAAATAATGAAAGCGTCTAATGGAGTCTTGTAAACATTACTATTGTACAATTTTTTGACTGCTAGAGTAACCAATTGGTGTGGAGGAATTAAAACAGATGTTACAAAGAGTAATAAGTTTTCAATATTTCGCTAAAATGGTGATAAAAACAGTAAATGGTCAAAATATTAAGTCATTTTTAAAAAAATATGAAAAAATCAAGAAAAAACATAATTTGTCATGTTTGGTGATATATTATATACTTAGTTACTAATAGCAAATGTAACAAAATGTCTCTACAAATGCAAAAACCCGCATAGTGATGTGATATTTACTTCTCGAGTTATAAGGTTTTTAGGGGGAAAGCGTCATTCAGAACAAAAAATTATTCAAAATTTTACTTTTTTTATTTTTTGATATTGTTTTAAAACTACAGTAGTTGTAAATGTTGTAAAAATCATTCTGGGTAGCCGTTGGGACCTTCTGAACTGATTTCTATAAAATAAAAGCAACATGTACCACTTTTGACGTTCAGTGATCTGGGACAGTTCATCTGCCAGCCCTATAAAGTTAGACTCCCTTTCAGAAAACAAGCCTTAATCTTTTGTCTCGCCTGAATTTGTTGGCGAGAATTCTATCCTTTTATGTCTGTCGGTCTGTCTGATCTGTCGTCTGTTCTGTCCGTCTGTCTGTATGTCTCTAGTGACGTCGTCATTGCGTCTGTTGCCTGACGTCCGTGTTCCCGGGCTTGTGTACGATTTATCTGGAGTTCGTAAAGGGGCTATGATGATGTAACTTGGTGGAAAAGAAGCGGGTCCATGAGTTCTCGACCTGATTAGCTTTGGGCGTAAAATATGCTAATTAAGTATCTAATTTGCATAAGTAACAAAAATTTTCCCGCAAGGCATTGTGTGACAAAGTTTATCTGGAGTTCCGTTAGGCGTATCTTATGATGATGTAACTGGTGGGAAGGGAGCGGGCTGGAGTGTTCTCGAAATGATTAGATTTTGGACGTATTTCTGGCAAATTAAGTCTGCAAATGAGCTAATAATATGCAACAAAAACAGAGTAATTGCTATAATTTTGAACGGTACATGGATACAAAAAACGGAAAATTCCTTCACCGCATGGAAGCCTATCATGCTGCGCATCTTTTTTCCAATTGAGCGTGTGTGATACAGCGGCTTAGGTATGCAAATGAGCTAATTTAACAAATGGAATTACGGGTACTTGAAAACCGTACATCGGTAGTGCAAAAAATTCACTTTGATGCATGAAAGAATACTATGGCATGCATCTTTTGGGTGAATCATAATTGGGGGCCCGCGTTCAAAGTTGCATTCGGCGCCGATTAAAGGGGCATTTTTTTTTTTTTTGATACAATTGCTCTAATTACTATGCATAATTGCTTTTGGTATCACTGAAAGGGTACATTGGAATGCAAAATTCTTCGCTACATGAGACTTCCATGCCGTACATCTTTTGTATGAATCACAATGCGGAGTCAAAAGTGCAAGTGGATCAATTAAAGGGGCATTGTTTGATGCAATGATCTAATTTTAACAATAGCGTTTATTGCGTATCGAATAAATGGTTTACATTGGATAGGCAAAATTCCTTCGATACATGAGACTACATGTGGTACATCTTTTGGTGAATAATAATGTGGTCAAAATGCAGTGGGCAACTTTAAAGGGCATTCTTGATATTTAAATTGCCCAACTAATGGAAATGATTGGTCCATTCAACCATAATTTTCTCAGGTTGTCAATGGTCAGTGTGAAAATACTACACCTTCAAAAAGAATTTGATTCAGGAGTTTGTTTACTTACAATAAATTAGGTCAGAATGTGTTTTATGTGGCAGTATATGCTGGTCTGTGGTGTGGGATTTTGGTGGTGTACAAAACAGGTGTACAAAAAAAGAAGATTATCAAAAGGGGGGGGGGACGTACACCACAACAAAGGTATTCAACATCAAAATATATATAGCTAGTTCCGTGCCCATGTTTTTATGTTTTATTGAAATGTTTTTCGAATTCTCGCGTCAGTCTTTTGGGTTGACAGCCTGTTTACATTCTTGGAAAAAGTGAAATACGCAAAATTGTGAATTACACCACTTTCGGGACCCCGTAGGCGACTCAAATTTTAAAATGTGGCACATGATTTTTCAAAAATTAGTGTTGCAAAATGGATAATTCAGATTCTTACTAATAGTGAATTTTAAGGATTTTTGCATGACGTTTCCTGATTCATATATCTACAATGGAAAAATGTTGTGGCCCTGGGGTGGTTTGTAAAATGAAGAGCAGGAATAAAGAATACTATAAATGCAACCCGGGGTAGGGGTGCTTACTACTAAACATCTTTGGTTATTATGTTGGGGACATTCAAGATTAATATCTCCCACATGGAAAATGTTGTGACCCCTAGGGTGGTTGTCAAATGAAAGCGTGAGAGGTATAGACTACAAGGTATAAATGCAAACACGGGGGTGCTACTTCTAAACATCTTAGTTATTATGTTGAGGAATTATCATGATTAATATCTCCACAATGGAAAACTTTGTGATCTTTGGGTGGTGTCAAATGAAAGAGCAGGACGTAAAGAATACTATAAATGCAAAACAGGTGTGCGGCTGCTACTCCTAACATCTCTGACTTATGCTCGTGGTGGGTTTCAACTTGCAAGAAATATATCCACAATGGAAAATGTTTGTGACCCCTCGGGTGTGTCAAATGAAATAGTGGAAAAAATAGTAAGAGAATTGGAGTTTATCTGGTTGCCACAACTTTTTTGGGACACTGGACTCGCACAGTGCACCTGGTGTGCTGCTTTTTGTCTTACAGTAAAGCGCGAAAGAAGGCGAGGAGACTGCGGTTCGAGAACCGCCGTGTTCAGGGATACCATAATTATTCCAATAAATCAATAAATGAGTGGCAATTTATTTTAGCAATCGGCAGGTTGTCTCTGGTGGTTAATTCTTTTGGTTAAACATGCACTCTTAAAAAGCCTGTCACTTTTGGACTAGTTGCCTATTAAAATATGAATGTAATATTAAAAGATTGTCACAATGTTCAAATGTTCTTTCTCAAATTCCACTATTGTTTAAAGGTGGTCTTGTATTATGTATTGAAATTTGATTACTGCTGAATGGGTCCAATAGTTTTATCATGTAAGGCCTGGGATTAGTCTCAGGTAAGGCAAGATAACCCACCCCTGGAATAAATCACATGATAATGAGATTATTGTAACAATTTCATTTTCATTATCTTTACATTCACACATCCTTGTGTTTCCTGTTTCCTCACACCATTCATTTTTCTTTGTAGAATCAACTTATCCAAAACATTTGGCTCATATTCTGAAAGAGAGTCTAACTTTAGACCGGGGTGAAAAAACCAGGGTTAGTCCTACATGACTGGACCTTTGTTTTCATTCTTACAAACATTACTCTAAACATGTGCTGTAACAGGTGAAAAAAATAAGCAGGATGGGCTGGATTGGCCCCTTTATGATGACTTTCCGCACCCGTTTATTTAATGTCCACAGTATTTTGAAAGATTTGAAAAAAGGTCCTCTTTTTAGGGCTAGACTCATGGTTTAAACCCAGGTCTAAAGTTAGATCCCTTTCAGAATACAGCTATATCATGCAAAGTTTAAACAAAGTGCATTTGGGGGTCTCATGCCATCAATGGTCATGTTGCAGATCACCTGCAGAGTTTAAAAGGTCATTTGGGTCAAGTTGTAAAATTAGCTTAAGATGTTAATGCTCTCATTGAAACCTGAGAGCAATTGCAATGTAACTGGGTCATATTGTGCAATATGGGCACCTTTGTATATACCTGTGCTGAGAGGTCACCTGCAGAAGTCAAAAGGTCATTGAGTCAAGTTGTAAAATTGGCTTCACATGTTAAGTGTTCTATACAACTTGAAGCTTAAATCAAGGTAATTTGGGTGTAGGTGTTAATATATACACTTTCATATACGTTTATGTTGGATTTCACCTACAGAGGTCAAAAGGTCATATAGGGTCAGTTGTAAAAATGGGCCTGAAAAATTTTACATTGATCTTATTTAGGCACAGGTGCACTAGGGACACCAATATTCTTCCCTTCCCTGAATGTGTATTTCTGTCTTCATGTCAAAAGTTGGTTGTCTTCTTGAAAAATTCCAGGTCCAAACTTCAAAAAAAGAATATGATGTAATATGGGAGTGAATATTCATCAAAGGAAATTAGGCAGGCAACGACTTGTAATCTGTGGATTTTCCTGTTCCATTACCGATTATTTATACTCTTATTAAAATTTCAGATCTTTTGTAATGTATCTAAAATATTTCTATCCTCATTGTCATCTCACACAGCCTCATTTTGTCCTATTTTACCTTTTGTTTCATCACAGGAGCTATGTCATATGGTGAACTGGCACTCTGTGCCCAAATCAGGGGCAGAAATGGTTATTTATATGAAATGTAGGCCCTATCCCAGCATTCCTGTTGGCCGTGGACATCCACATTAATCCTCAGCCGGCTCGGTATCCATCATAGCGCTCAGTTTTGGAGCATATGTAGTGGAGCCATTTTTTCCTAAATGAGTGCGAACAACCAGTTTTAGCTGTTAAAACTTTTTGCTACGCTTGTATTTGTAAGTCACATTTCATATCAGTTTGTAAATAGTGTATTGTTTTATGTCAAATAAAAAACAACTGTTATTTTTTTGCATTGCTTCTTATTCATTCTTTTCATTAAGCAAATTGCAAGGGTGGCAAAAAATTTCCGGAAAGGGGACAGTGAATACTTTACTAAAACACATTAAAATCTTATTTGTAATATATTGAAAAAAAAAATCTGGCAACTAATTTTTTCACCACGCTCTTACTTGAGTGGGGTGTGGTGGACAATTGAAGAGCTGATATGCAAACTGCTTACGTCATTTTTACCGAAATGGTTATTAGTATTACGTTCTAATGCCATAAAAATACACATTTTGTTTTGACTTCTTACCCTCTTCCCTTCCTTAGAAGATCTCCTTTTCGGAAATCTCAGGAATTTCCGAAATTGACTCAAAAAGGCTATCAAAAATTTTTTTTGTTATCCTTTTTTGATGTTTTATGGTAGCTTTTAATGTTCTTTAAATTTTTCAAAACCAGAATAACTGTTTTTAAAGTAACTGTGTGTGCATAAAACTAATTTTAATTAACAAAATCAACCAAAATGGCATGTATGTTTAATAATTTAAAAATAAAATGGATATCCACTTTTTTCAATTAAAGTTAATTAATAATTAAAAAATAAAGAATAACATTTGAACGCTTTTACTTTTTAGGTCGTCCGATAGGAAAGACCTATGGGCCGCATGATCCGTGTGTCGTCGTCGCCGGCGGCCTTCTGCGTCGGCGGCGTCGTGACTCTTTTCTTTGTGAACAACAGATCTGGAGATCTGTGTGAGCTACAGGGCTGAACTTGTGGAAGGGTTGCGGGGTTACAGATTCTCGAAACTGATTAAATTTACAACAGTGTATATGGCATTCTAAGTACCTAATTTGCCTAATTAATTAGCATATTTGACCTTTTTTCTTGATTTTCATTGACACTTTTTTGTGAACCCAAATATCTTGCTATCTGTAAGGTCACCAGAGCGGAACTTGGTGGAGGGGTGCGGGGTTTAATGATTCTCAAACTGATTTCGATTTACAACAGTATCTATGCATTCTAAGTACCCTAGATTGATAATTAATTAGCATATCATATTTTCCTATTTCTGATTTGTCATTGACACACTTGTGAACCAAATATCTGAGATCTGTCAGTCACACAGGGCTGAAACTTGGGGATGCGAGTTACAGATTCGCAACTGGCTGATTCACTATACAACAGTACCTTGGTCCTGGGTATGAGACATTTTCCTGAGGTATAAGACATTGTCCTGGGGTTGGGACAATGTCCCCTGGGATTTGGGACATTGTCCTGGGGATATGGGCCATTGCCCTGGGTATGGGACATTGTCCTGGGGGTATGGTCCTTGTCCTGGGTATGGAACATTGTCCTGGGGGTCGGGACCTTGTTCTGTAGGTATAGAATATTGTCCTGGGTATGGGACAGTTTGCCCTGGGTATGGGACATTGTTCACTGGGGTATTGGGACATTGTCCTGGGGATAGGTACATTGTCCTGGGGATATGGGACAGTGTCCTGGAGGTTGGACATTGTCCCTTGAGGTAATGGGGACATTGTCCTGGTATGGGACCTTGCCCTGGGATATGGACAATTGTCCTGCAGGTATGGGACAATCGTCCTGGAGTATGGACATTGTCCTGGGTATGGGACGTTGACCTGGGGTATGGTCCTTGTCCTGGAGGTCTGGGACCTTATCCTGGAGGTATGGGACATTGTCCTGGAGGTATGGGACGTTGATTTTCTAGGGTATGGGACCTTGTCTGGGGTATGGACATTGTCCTGGTAATGGATCTTCTCCTGGAGTATGAGGACATTGTCCTGTGTATGGGCCATTGCCCTGGAGTTGGGACATGTCCTGGTATAGACCCATTGTCCCCCTGGGTATGGTGTACATTGTCCTTGGGTATGGGACATTGTTCCCTGGGGTATGGACTTGTGTCCTGGGTATGGGACATGTCCTGGGGATAATTGAGACATTGTCTTGGGTGATATGAACCATTGTCCTGGGGATATGACATTGTCCTGGGTATGGGACATTGTCCCGGAGGATGGACATTGTCCGCGGATGTATGGTGCTGTCCTTGAGTTTGGGACATTGTCCTGGGAGTGGACATTGGTCCTGGGATATTGGACCTTGTCCTGATGTATGGGACATCGTTGGAGGTATGGGACAATTGTCCTGGGTATGGGGACATTTTCCTGGAGGTATGGACATTGTCCTGTGGATATGGGGACATTATCCTGGAGGTATGGGACATTGTCCATGAGGTATGGGACATTGTTTCTGGTTACTGGGACATTGTTCGGGGTATGGGGACATTTTCCTGGGGTATGGGACAGTGTCCTGGGGAAGGGGACATTGTCCTGGGTATGGGACAGTGTCCTGAGGATAATAGGACATTGTCTTTGGGATAGAACGTGTCCTAGGGATATGGGGGACATTGCCCCGGAGGTATGGACATTGTCCAGAGGTATTGGTACATGTCCTTGGATGTTTGGGACATTGTCCCTGGGGTATGGAACATTGCCCTCGGTTATGAGATTTTGTCGTGGGGTAGGGACATTGTCCTGGGGTACATGGGACATTGTCCTGGGGATATGGGACATGTCTTGGGGATCTGAAACATTGTCCTAGGGATATGGAACATTGTCCCGGAGTCAATGGGGACATTGTCCCGGAGTTATGGGACATTGTCCCTGAGGTTATGGGACATTGTCCTGGAGGTTTGGGAATTGTTCCTGGGGTAATGGAAACATTTTGCCCCTGGGGTATGAGACCATTGTCCTGCTGGTGTTATGGGACCTTGTCCCTGAGTATGGGACTTGTCCTGGGAAATATGGGACATTGTTCTGAGGTATGGACATTGTCCTGGAGGTATGGGACATTGTCTCTGGAGGTATGGACAGGTCCCTGGAGGTATGGGACCTGGTCCTGGGTATGGGACATGGTCCTGGAGGTCTGGGACATTGTCCTGGGTATGGGAAATGACCTGGTTAACATGAATTATTTTTTTACATTTTATATGTTATTGCGACTCAAGACATTTTCATGTTGAGCATGTAAACCAAAACTGAAATGATGATCTTCAGAAATGATTCGAGAACCATCAATCATCGGACGACCTATTTGGGACCGGCTGTCCCCTATTTTTTATATAATGTCTTACAACTGTTCTAAAAAAAACTTTAGATTCAATCATTATAACCCCTAAACTGACACCATATCAGTTTTCCCCTCCTCTTTTCCTTGAAAGTAACAAAAATGGTCATGTAATTGCCCTTTTCATATCATCTCTTCAATTGTCCGCATGGTCAATCCTCAGGATGTCAAATGTTCCAACTCCACCAAAAGTACACATTTATAAACCAACAATGTTTTGTAAGATTGCAAAATTTCAAATTAAATCTGAGGGTGTTTTAATCACAATTGTTAGTAATGATGGGTCTATCAATCAATTTAAATGACAAACCAATGCTTTTGTGTTTTTTTGTTTTTGTTAAATAATGAACTTTGCCCCCACAACACAATGTGTTGTGTAGGCTTACGTTATACTGCAGGTGGGAGGATGGGCAGCAAAACATTAATCCACTCTACAGACTAAACCGATTACTCAATGAACTTCTAAAATGGCACGGTGATAGAACATGATGAGATCATTATGCTGTATACATTTTGGACAGATTGTGAATATTAATGAGCTCATTTGCATATTTGAAGAATCATTAATCCACTCTACAGACTAAACCGATTACTCAATGAACTTCTAACTTGACACGGTGGCAGAACATGATGAGGTCATGTGCTGTATACTTTTTGGACAGGTTATGAATATTAATGAGCTAATTTGCATATTTTGAAAATTCATAATCCACTCTACAGACTAAACCGACTTCTAATGTGCCACAGTCATAGAACATGATGAGATACATTGTTAAAGTTGCCATTTCTCTTTTAAAGTATTTTTTCAAGGGCTTATTGTATTAGCTAAATGAAATGAAATAGGCTCACACTACATGCATGATTTGCATGCTTTACTCGGTCATGAACCTTGTGTAATGATGGAATGAAACATGTAATCCAATAGGTGCGGTGATCCTGTTTCATTTAACTTGTTTTTAACCATAGTTCTGTTTAATATGGCAATTTGACCTCTCATCCTGGGACCATGAGAATGTTCCATTTCAATTTGTGTACACTGAAATTTGCAAAACCCATTTAGACAAATTATTTCACCATAGGCGTGCCCAGGAAATTTGATTGAGGGGGGCTGGACTAAAGATGTTGGAACCATGAGAGCGAAGGGAGCGGAGCGAGCGGAGCAACCAACGGGTGGGGTCCAGGGGCCCGCCGCTAGGGCCCCTGGTGGGGTCAAGCTCCTGAGGTTTTAGGGTTTTCAAGACCTGAAAACGCCTTTCCTTGCGTACTTCTTCCGACACTTTTTGATCCGCATTTGCATGAAAAAAATCAAATAAATGTACCATAAAATCATTCTTTTTCGTCTTTTCTTTTCTCCTTCTCTTTTTCTCTTTTTTCTTTCTCCCTTCCTCTTTCTTCCTTCCTCTTTTTTCTTGAGAACTTTGAGGGGGCTTTAGCCCCCAAAGCCCCCCCCCCCACCCTTTTAGGCGTCTACAAGAAGTGTGTGCTAAATCTAGGAGAGGAGCACAAATTCATCATACAGGGGTCAAAATGAAAAAAAAAACCTATTGGGATTATTGTAAAAATCAAATCATCCTTTTAATCACACAGATTAATAATAAAATACCATTAGTTTCTACTATCTACAACTTAGTTATAGACTATGGGATAAAAATATCATACAGGGTTAAAAAATGTCAAATGTCCAGATTTCTTCAAAAATAAACTTAAATTTTCGTCTAGTCACATAAAGCGAAAATAGTTTTCATTCTCTCGTATCTGGCTACCTGACTTTGTGGCCTTTTACTGGATGAACGAAACTTGTTTTGCAGTGCAAACTATACTTGTTCTAATCCTTGCAGCAATTTAAACAATCTGAGCTTATTTTGAAAAATCAGCATTTTTTAACTTTGGGCATATGATACTTTTCCTGATATCTCCAGTAACATTAAAATCATAGATAGTAAACACATATTTTTAATCCTTGTGATTTGATTAAAAACAAGATGATGCATTTGATGTCATGCTCACATGTACACAGTGATTGTAAAAGGGAGTGAATTCTGTACCATATAAATTCAATCAATTGAAATCAATGTTGATCTTGATTGAATGATTGTAGTAATAGAATAGAAGTGCTTACCTCAAAAATTAAAGCTATGCTGAAGTCATGCAATCATGGCATGCTGCAAGCTAATTATTTTGTCAACAAGGTTGTAAGCACAATGTTTTTTTTTTTTTTTTTTTTTCTAGTCACATAAAGCGAAAATAGTTTTCATTCTCTCGTATCTGGCTACCTGACTTTGTGGCCTTTTACTGGATGAACGAAACTTGTTTTGCAGTGCAAACTATACTTGTTCTAATCCTTGCAGCAATTTAAACAATCTGAGCTTATTTTGAAAATTCATAAGACCAACTCTACAGACTAAACCAATTAGTCGATGAACTTCTAATGGTGCCACAGTCATAGAACACGAGGATACATTGTTAAAGTTGCCATTCTCATTTAAAGTATTTTTCAAGGGCTATTATATTAGCTGAAATGAAATGAAATAGGCTCACAATACATGCATGATTTGCCTTGCTTTACTCGTCATGAACTGGTATGATGGAATTGAAGCATTGTAATTCAATAGTGCGGTGTGTGATACTGTTTCTTAACTGTTTTTTAACATAGTTCTGTTTCATATGGCAATTTGACCCTCTCAGCCGGGGACCTGAGAAGTTCCATTTTCAATTTTGTGTACACTGAAATTGCAAAACCATTTCGATCAAATTATTTCACCCATCAGGCGTGCCCAGGAAATTTGATTGAGGGGGGCTTGATACTAAAGATGTTGGACACCATGAGAGCGAGGGCAGCGGAGCGAAAGCGAGAGCGGAGCAAACCAACGGGTGGGGGGGTGCCAGGGGACGCCGTAGGGCCCCTGGTTGGGGTCAGATCTGAGGTTTTAGTATATTCAAGACCTGAAAACGTACTTGCGACTTCTTCCGACACTTTTTGATCTGCATTTGCATGAAAAAAATCAAAAAATGTACCATAACATCATTCTTTTCGTCTTCTTTTCTTTCTCCTTCGCTTTTCCTCTTTTATTCTTCTCTTTTTTCTTGAGAAATTTGAGGGGGCTTTAGCCAAAAGCACCCCCCCTTTTAGGTGTCCAAGAGAGCTGTGTGCTAATCTAGGAGAGGAGACAAATTCATCATACAGGGCCGTCAAAATTAAAAAAAAAACATATTGGGAACGTGGATTATGTAAAAAATTCAAATATCCTTTTTAATAACAAGATTAATAAAAAAAAAACCATTTTAGATTTTTACTATCTACAACTTAGTTATAGAGTATGGGATAACAATATCATACAGGGTTAAAAAAATGTCAATGTTCAGATTCTTAAAAATAAAAATAAATTTTTGTCTAGATCACCATTAAAGCGAAAAATAGTTTTTATTCTTCGTATAGGGCTAACTGACCCCTTTGTGGACTTTTACTGGACTGAAGGGAAATTGTTTTTAAGTGCAAACTATTACTTGGTCTAATCCCTTGCGGCAATTTAAAACACTGAGCTTATTTTGAAAAATCAGCATTTTTTAACTTTGTGTGATACCCTTGGGCGTTGATACGTTTCCTGATATCTCCAAGTATAACATTAAAATTATAACATAAGTAAAACACATGTATTGTTAATCCCTTTGTGATTGATATTTTTAAAAAAAGATGATGCATTTCATGTCATGCTCATGTACAATCAGATATATGTACACATGATTGTAAAAGGGACGTGAGGTGAAGTCTGAACAACATCCCCGAGATCAGCAAACGGGACCCAACACCAGACAACTAAGGTTCCGAGGCAACAAAGTAACCAATAAGCCGGGGAGAGGGGTTACAGGCCCGCAAGTCCTGAGCTTACACGACCATCCGTACCTTCACCATGAGGCCCCCCCACCTCTAACCTACTCCATGGCACCAGCACTCACGGACGAATTCCTTCCAGGAAATCCCGTGATTTTCTCCCGCCCCAGACCCAAATCAGATACATCTGAAACCCAAAGACCCTCCCGTGAAAAAGTAGAGAAAGGAGAGATCCCCTACCCCCCCCGACACGGCACCAAGGAAAACACTTGTCATCGGAAGCTGCAATGATGCATTCAGCGAACGGATTTGCGTAAACAGGGGGGAAGCAAAAAGGGAGCCTGAAACTTGTGAATAAATATTGTGTGCTTCCCCCCCCAGGAATCCCTAGGATAACTCTAATTGTCTTCCAAGAGTCCGCAGCTCTTGAAATGTTCTTCAGGTGGAATGTGTCGTTGAAGAACCATTTCAAGAGCAACTGACCAAAGGCTTGGCATAATCGTCTGTTGAGAGAATTCAGGATTCTGCCACCGCATCCATGAAAAGTGCCAGTTATGCCGTTGACGGGGCGGAATTCATTAGGGTGGTGGCACAATACGAAATTCTTTCTAGTTGTTTGATGGAATTTGACAAATGGCAGCTATGCACTTACGACCTTGTTGCACTAATGACGATATCTAAATAAGATGCAATTTTGACAACCAAAATGGTTGACATTAGAAATTGAAGGCAGTAGTAGTGTTAGAGTCAGTAATAATCATTTTTTTTTGGTTTGCATATTTCCGTACTGATATGGTTCATCAAGTGTGCAAGTTGTAAATGTGGGCGACAGCAGTGCAGAAATTCTTCACAGCGGCCAAACTCTAGCCCTATGTTAATAATATTTTTGTAGGCGTTGTTATAATGTGCAGGGTGAGGACTTAAATCAAGATGCACATTTTTTTGAAGGTGCCCCGTTAGGTTTCAAATTTAAGAGATTTATGTACAGTTGTGTTGTAATTGTCTAGAAAATCTACCTGTGAACGGTATACGAATGCATCATAAAAGAAGGCTTTGTAATTGATTTGGGGATCCCTGATCCTAATTCAATGGCCGCCCATGGACACATGAATTATGTCTATCAGAAATGGCACAATCTCTTGAAAATGAATATGTAACTTGACTGAGTGAAACCAACTCCGAAAAATGAATGATGAATGTTGACAGTACAGGGGTATTTCCCAGCTTTTATATTGGGAATAAACCACAATTTGGACACGATTTTAATTAGTTATTCCACTAAACTCGTGCAAATTTTATTGAAATTTCAAGGTGGCGCAAATATGATTTTTTATAGTTTTATACACTATGTGGACTGGACAGGTCTATAGAGGGACTAAATACAAACGTGACCTTTGTGGCCTTATAGGGCAAGATCATGCATGGTTTTTCGGATTTTGCAGAGTGGTACGATCTTGCATGTCTCTACCTAATCAGTTGCCAAAATGGTGTTGCCACTTCTTAAAATTGTTCTAAAATTGAAAGAGAAGAACCTTTTTGCCATGGGGTCCAACAGTTGTGTTGAGTGTGGCTCCCTCCTATCCCTTATTGAAAATAAACTCCTATTTCTAAAAAATGAAGTATAGGATGTGCAAATTAAAAATTAAAATGGGAGTCACTCTTCACCAGTTTTTAGCAAATGGCATAAAAGATAAGATGATGATAAATTAACAGGGATCACTGACTTTAAAGAGCCTATGTTGCTATGGTTTTGTAGCTACTGAAGATAGTGTGACGGCAATGGACATGTACAGTATATATCTTCTTCAGCTAAAATGATGGACTTTATGATGCTTATCCCATTCAAAGAAAGAAAAATAAATAAAAGTGCAAAAAACAGGGTGTGTTTTTTTTGACCCAACGAAAAATCCAAAATGCGACCACCACAAATTGGCCAAAACAAAAATCCATTATTTTGACCATAACTTGATAACTAAGCTTTGTTTAATCACCGCATTTTTGTGGCAATACCCATGTCTTTTGCCTGCAAGGAATCATTCGATGCAATTGCATCTCACCACGATTTTTTGTTTTCTCGATATGGCCCGATTTAGCTAAACTTGAATGCGAGGGCGGCCTTTCCCAAAAGTACATATCGTATGAAAAGTTTTAAAATTTAATGGTGGGCCATCATTAGAATTGCTGATGGCATTCATTTTCTGAAGATTTAGAGCTGTGTTGTAACACTTACCTTTTTCCCATGGCATTTAATTAAAGTTTGACAAAAACACTCCCATTGGATTTACAGTGGTCAACAAACTTTCTTACGTGTGGGTTTCCATGGAGGGCTTTTTATGACATTTAAAAGCCTACAGTTGTAAAACCACATCACCCAAAACTCTTAGCCTGTTAATATATACATTCTTGTAGGCTTTGTTAGAATGTGCAGAGGTGAGTACTTAACGCAATTATAGCACATTTTTTGAATTTGAAGAGCCCCAGTTTTCAAATTTAAGAGAGACTTTATGTACAGGTTGTGTTGGTAAATTGTCTAGTACATACTTTGAACGGTAATGCAGAATAAAAGAAGGGATTTTGGTAATTGGAATTTTCTGAGATGTGATCCCCTGCTCCTAAATAAATACAAATATAAACAGCCACTGGCACATGATTTTCTGTCTATCCATGAAATGGCACAATCTCTTTGACAATGAATGTAACTTGACTTGAGTGAGACAACAGAAGCAATGAAATGGATGAATGTTGACACGTACAGGTATTCCCAGCCTTTTACATATTGGATACCACACACAGGAATTTTTGACGACCGATTTTTAATTAGTTATTCCACTAAATCAGGTGCAAATTTATGAAATTCCAATGTGGGCAAATATGATTTTTTTCTAGTTTTATACGCTATGTGGAAGTCATATAGAGGGCACTATAAACATACAAATCTGACCTTTGTAGGGGCCTATATGGCAAGGATTCCTGCATGGATTTTTTCTGATTTTTTGCAGATGTAATTAGCTCTTTGGCATGTCTCTACCTATATCAGTTGTCACAAAATGGTGTTGCCACTTCTTAATTGTTCTAAAATGAAAGAAACTTTTTATGCAATGGGGTCCAACAAGTTTGTGTTGAGCTGGCTCCTCCATCCTCCTTATTGAAAATAAACTCCTATTTCTAAAAAAATGACGTTAGGGAAGTGCAATTAAAATTAAATGGGAGTCACCTTCAACCAGTGTTTTCGCAAATGGCATAAAAGATAGAGATGAATAAATTTAACATGGATCACTGTGACTTTAAGAGCCTATGTTGCTATGTGTATTGCTATCTACTGAAGATAGGTTGAGGCAATGAACACTGTTACAGTATCATATCTCTTCAGGCTAAAATGATTACTTTATTGATGCTTATCCATTTTCAATTTCAAAGAAAAATAAATCAAAAGTGCAAAATTAAAAAAAAAAAAAAAAAAAAAAAAAATGGCCGCCAAATTGGCCAAAAATCCATATTTTTGACCATAACTTGATAATCTTTTGTTTAATCACCTTCATTTTGTGGCAATACCCAATGTTTTGCCTGCAAGGAATCATTTCTATGCAAACACACATCTCACCACATTTTTTGTTTTTTTTAATTGTACCATTTTTTTTAGTCTAAAATTGGACTGCGAGGGCGCTTTTCCCAAAAAGTAACATTCTTATGGAAAAGTTTAAATTTAAGCGGGTGGGCCATCATTAGAATTGCTGATGCATCATTTTTCCTGAAGATTAAGAGCTGTGTAGCACTTACCATTGGTTCTCCCTGGCATTAAATTTAAAGTTATGACCAAAAACAACCCAATGGGCGTGTTTACAGGGGTAAACAAACTTTCATCTTTATCTGTGGGTTTCAATGAGGGAATTTTTATGACATT
>JAMKCH010013050.1:0-27047 GCA_023653785.1 Ophioderma brevispina
GTTTTTCCTATATGCAGTATTTTCATACTTTATTACTTATGACGTCATAGTGACGTCATCATGGTGTATACATATTTTGATACCAATGGAAGAATAAACTCTAGCTCTATGTAGGCACCAAATTATAGGAACTGGATGTTCAATAAAGAAAAGTCAGATTGTGGGACCCCCTAGCGGTTTTTGTTCTTTCAACCAAAAATGCTCAGGTAGAAAGGGTAAATAAATAAATAAATGCAATAGTTTAAAGATGACACACGGCAGGCTATTTGAGGCGGCGCCTGAATTTCCCGATTCCTCGAAGGGCGAAGGCCAGTCAGGCGCTCCTGCGAGGAGGGGATTATCGAATTACCTTAAGCCGGTAAAATGGGATCAGGAGGATTTAATAACCAAAGGCGGCAACGTGATAGGGTCTTTAAAACTTGTGTGTTGTTGGTCCTTCTATCGATTAGGTCATGGTTAATCTATATGACTATTACTATTTATGACACATTATTTGGTCCTTCAAAATCTATCGTTGCACCGTTACAGTAATAAATGCTCATTGAAGTGGAGGCATGCTCTTAGCTTTGCTGTGTTTCGGAGAGTATCTCCCTGAAGTTTCTCAGAATTTTCTCATTTTTTTTGATTACAAGTGTTAATTTGGGGATAAAAATCACTGGTAACATGTAAATAATTGTAAAAACACCAACTCAAAATCGATGGTGAAATATAACGATGATTGGACTATAGAGGGCCTCCTTTACGCCTTATCGGCGAGTCCTTTGCTGCTCATGAACCATTGTGAAATAAGGTGACGATGCTAGGCATGTTGTTACGTATTTTGGTATCACTAGAACATATGAGGACCGTAGCTATATATTTGAAAATCAACCAATAAGTATCGAATGCAGGTGCAATGAGAGATTTCAAGGTCATCCTTATTTCGGTGATATGTAGTGATTTATATAGTTTAGAAACCACTCAATGGTTCCATACCTTTTGATTTTGCTACAGAAATACTAAATGAAAATAAAAGGTGATTTGTTTATGCTTATCTTTCAATAGAAAACAGAGGCTGAATTTAGTATTTGCTCCTATAGGAAATTCGAAAAATTCACAATTTTGTACCAAGAACAGTTCTCAGCCCAATCCTTAGATTTTGCATGGTGATACAGCTGTTGATCAAAAATATCTGATCAGAGTTTTCACATTTTGATGGACACCTGTTATTTGAAATCTTTCATTCCATCTTTGATGTGAAAATCCTAGCGAGGGTGACGTGGATATCACATCCTTTAAGCGGTGTTTAACAAAGAAAATAACTGATAAGACGAGGGTTATGAATATTCCAAGATTCTTAAAATTCAAAGTGATTTATTTTAAAGCAACAAGGGAGCTGGGTTTGCGTGTCCAGTCTAAAGAACCACAGCGTTTAAGTACTTCAGATAGATTGTATTTTATATCGGTATTTTATTTTTACGTTAGTTGGGAAGAGGTATTTTTATTATAGTTTCAGTTCAATTTATTCACCATAAACGTGAAAATAAAATAAATCGAAATTGATCAATGGTAGGCTGACCAAATCAGAGCAGGGCTCGAAAAATATTGGCCACCTCTATAAAACAGTACTTAATAATACGTGCGAAGAAGAAGGACAAAACGGAAAAGACAAAGACATGGTGCAAGACCAGACCAGACAAGACTGTGAGACAGACAGTATGTTGGCAAAGTCAATTATGAGATAAATTTAAATAAACAACTTAGATATTACCAAAAAGGAGTTAACAACCCTTATACTATTACCGGACTAATTATACAGGGTGAGTCAAAAAAAACTGACCCAGATTGTATCCGCCATTTTGAATTTAAAAGAACATATATCTAACATATGTGGTGTTCATCGGAAAGCCAATTAAAGTATCTTTAATTTGCTGCAAAGATATTCCAATCGGATTAAGTAGACCGAGCTTACAGTCTTTGAATCAAGTAGTCAGTTTTCCCCTATCCACGATTCCATTTGAATACCCGGTGGCAAAACTAAGCAAATGATCCCCAAAATGATGATAAGGGTATTGTCCATGTATGTGAAAACTAAGTGTTATTCAAAGGTGAAAAGGTCAGTGATAATGGTAAGTTTCTATTTCAAAACACTCTTTTTAAGATTTGGCAGTTTTTGTCTACAAATATAGAAATACTTTAAACCTCAAAGGGTGTCAACGATGTCTGTTCCTTCATATGTATGATTCATTCCAACTACTCCAGAAAACTGATACATAGAGCAAGTTAATTTATTTTCAAACAATGATTTTTATGAGTGATGAAGGGACGTAAAAATGTTAAGAGGGCATCGGTGATAAATTGCGACTGAATTTTGTGGGGTTAAATAGCGTCGCATTTATTCTGCAGTCAATTAAATAGCCCGATTTTCTTCTGGACACTGATTAGCTTCGCTGAAACGCCGTTCACTTCAATGCGAATCCGTGGACAGAGCAGAAAACGGATACTTGATTCAAACGACTGTAGCTCGGTCTATACCTAACCGATGTGAATGATCTTTTTTTCTTTCTGCAGCAAATTTTAGAGTAATGAACTAACTTTCAGATGCTACCACACATGTTAGATATGTGTTACTTAAAATCAAAATGGCTGACACACTCAGGGTCACTGTTTTTTTTTACTCAACCCTGTACATAAATATAGTAGATCTAATTATTACATAAATGAGAGTAGACTAATATACATAAATGAAATTGAGCCATACAGGCATTTAAGGTTACAATATCTGTGAAGATTGCTGAGGGTCATTTCACATAGTGACGTAAACACATACCAATAAACAAAAAAATTAGCTAAACTAATTTTAAAGAGGAATACAAATGGAAATTATAAAGTGAATGTCTACTCCGCAACATTCAATGGTAGCGTGATAAAAGATATGCCTTAAACTTAGTATTAAAAAATTTGGGAGAAGTACAGTTTACGAAGCTCGGCATTCATTTATTCATTTTCTAACGGGCTCCTTGTCTTCTAATTGTATGCCTTGCGAGATCCGGTAAACATAATTTGAGGTCTATACAAATGAGCAGACATGTCCCGTATGAATGTAACATTTGACTTTCCAAAATATAGAAAACATGTTAGTAATATTTGTATTTACTTATAACATAAGCGTGCCTTCTGGATGCTTATGAATGTCGTAACACAGTGAGAGTTTTTAACTGGGCAAATAAGGGTGACGAATGGGCAAAAATAGTTAGAGTTGGTTGAACAGGCGAAACTATTCTTTTGTTTACTATGAATTGAAGAAAAGAATGAAAACTAACATGTTTTATGAATTGTGGTTGCAAAGAATAAAACTCGCTCCAGGGCAGAAATTTACTGGCAAAACAAAATGGGTCTCTTTGAAAACGGGTGTAATTGGAAAAATGTATGGAATTTTAAGCTGAAATGTGTCAATGATGTAAGACTTATTAATTTTAACTTTAAACTTCTATACAATATTGTTCTGTTAAGAAGAATCTTTATAAATGGAATTTGAACGATCGATAATAGTAATCTGTCTTGATGGTAATGTTGAGGAAGATGTGCCTCATGATTTTATGGAACTGTAAAAAATAATACATTTTGGAAATGGTTACAAAAAAATCTTACAAAATATAAACAAAATTTTATGCTTGATTAAGTTTGCCCTCCATACTGTTAGGTGTAAACTTGAATCGAAAAGCATTCGTTTTTTATTGAATTAATCATTAAATTATAAAAAAAGAAAAATTAAAAAAAAAAAAAAAAAAAAAAAAAAAAAAAAGACATATGGATGTCATCAACTTAAATGTTATGATTCAAGAGATTAAAAAATAGAGCAAATATTGAATTAAGAAGAAAACGACTAAATCACGATATATCATTTGCTGATTGATAATTATCTACGCTCTTTAAATGATCACTTAATTTTGTCATTTTATGTTATATTTATTTGTAAAAATTTATTGAATATGTACATGTATTTTGCTTATTTTTATCTGTAACATTTGTGAAGGGTAGGTATTGAATTTGTCAATGTTTTGGTAATTTTGATATTTTTTGTTTTTACAAATCTTTTTTGTATAAATATAAAAAAAAAAATAAAAAAAAATAAAAAAAAAATGAATGATTGTAAAGTACAGTTATATTATCTGCCCAACAAATTAAATATTGAGTGGGGCATACTAGACTAGAGTAAAGGAAAACAATGTAGTAGATGGCAGTGTATGTTTAAGTCTTAAAAGAATTCCTGAGTATTTAGAAACAATATTCGTAATATAGTGTCGTTCCAAGTCAGAGAATCGTCGAGTATATGCCAAGAAATTTAATATGTGAGACTTTTAGAAGTGGAATGTGATTAATATAAATTTCATCAAGTTTTGATGGGAACGTTTGTCTGTATAGTTTTACAATAAATAAAGGGAGACTTATTAATATTTAGAGACAAGTATTGTTTTAAGCCAGGGAGAAATTTTAGGCAAGATTCAAGCTTTGTTATCTGTATGAGTTGGGTTAAATTTATGTGAGGCACGAATTGGTTGTCCTCGGCATAAAACATAAAGGAGAAAAATAGAGGAAGCAGAATATCATTTAAATATAGAATAAACAACAGAGGCCTAAAATAGAGTTGTGGAACTCCGCAGGTAGTGTTTAGATGAGTAGATTTGTAAGAATTATATGATACAATTGTAATCTATCAGTGAGATATTCCTGAACCACTCGAGGGCATTTCCTCGCACACCGTTAGTAAAGCTTGGACAGAAGACTGTCATGGATAAACGTGTCGAACGCCTGTAGAAGGAAAATCATTGTAATTGCATACTATTTAATATTGGTTTATTATGGGTTTGACTCAGTCTACTACAGGAATTTAATCTATAAGAGCTTGACTCAGTCTCATCCATAAATGATATTCATGGAATGTAATATTTCTACTGGGCCAAGGTCATTTGCCAGGTGTTTGGTGTCGGCAGGGCATTGATTATGTTAGTTCATCCAATTCAAAAACTGATTATTATTATATGTTTAACCAATCAGAACAGTGCCCAAGCCCTCAATATCTGAAGCATGTGTTGTAGCTTCACTTTAGTTTCGGAGTTGGTGCTGGTAACATGTGTCTTTGACAGTGCATACTAATATGGTTTTATGATTTATGCGCATTAAGTGTGTGCCGAGTGTTGAAGTTAATAAAGACTTTATGAGTAGTGACACCAATCTTATTTGTGTCCTGCGTCTGCATTCTAGTGCCAAGTTGACTGATATTGTGAGGATGTTATTTTTTCCATACATGCCTTCGAGAGGTCCAGGAAAAACACCAAAGTGTATAATTTTTATTATGGATTAGTAAAATACATTATAGGCTTGGAGAATTGCCATGCAGAAGAATGGCTGACAAAAGCCAAATTGAGAATCGTGAAGCAAATTTATTAGTAATAAAACTAGTAATTAGTATGAACTATACACTCTAAGGGAGTTTAGAAACCACGTCGAAAGCACTGAAATTGCTCTATAGTTAGTATTACGAAGCGATTTTATATAGAACGAAGGTAAATCAAATGATATATTATGATAAATGAGATACAAATGGCACAAGTTTGGACCACCAGTGTGTTGCATGGTGGATGATTTTAACATTGGACAGGCCATGTAATATAGATACAATTGGTAAGAATATTTTTTACATTTAATTGAAACCAAACTTTTGTCGGTTTCAAAGATTTGTGCTACTTGGATTATACAAGACTGCGAGCATGACTTTTAAAACACACTAAAGTAGCCCCAGTGAAAATCATGGTTCGTTCCAAAAATCACATTTTCCACAGGTGACATTGTTATTCTTCAAACATCATAGCGAAGTAAAGGGAGAGCGTGCGTATACGGTAAGGGTACTTGTAGGTGGCGCAAAGTCCCCGAAATTGGGGACACTTGCTGCGATTTATTCGGGTACTCAATTATATATTTGATCTGAATACCAGCTATGATTAAAAGCAGAATACCACTCTCCTCCTGGTTCACTTGGAATTGGCAAATGAATCATGAAAGCGTCTCGTCCTTCGAATGGACGGTAAGGGCTGTCGGTCCGCGGCAGAGTGAAGAGAGTCACAACTGACATTTACATCGCAGTCGTTTCGAATAGAGTCGGGTGACATCACTGGTGTTCCCAGTACGCACCAGCCTCAACGAGGGCCGTGTTAGGAGCGACCGTATCAGCCTAAACACGGCCGCTCAACTAATACTATAAACATCAATGACATTACCAATGATGAGCGAACGAACGAACGATATAAATTTCAGACACAATGCTATCAAATGGTAGTTGATATTAAGTAGATACCATGTCAGCATATACGGGCAGTATTGTTGCGTCTAGATGTTAATAACAATTGCCTCATACATAATTAGTTCAAACATCTAAAAATATCAATCTGATCTTTTAAAAAATCTATTTCTGCCAATTTAAAGCGGCTTACATACCAAACAAGTGATTTTTTTCACAGGCCTTAAATAGTTCATTTTTAACTTTTAGGAGACAATAATCCTGTAATATATTAAACAATTGGAAGAAATCATACACGGCTCTTTCGAAGTCAACACTTTTTGCCAATTCAGCACTTTTCTGCAAAGCGAAAAAATGACCCTATAGAAATTCCCACCAGTTACCAAACTTTTTAGGAACAATATCCCCGCTTATACCAAGTAATAATACCGGCCACTATCTCATGGTATTACCACGCAGGGCTACTACCGCCTAATCGAAACATTTAAAAGAATTGCCACTGAAACACGAATGATGTGGTTTTAATTATTCTTTTGTTTTTATTTAAATTTACAACATAGCAAAAATACAAGGACATATTGCATAATTTTAGCCACAGTTTTTTTTTTTCATTTTATAGCATATATTGCTACCTTGTGTTATTGAAAAGTATTTCGTCAAGTTAAATTCTGTGTTGACTACTCAAGTACTAAATAAAACAGGTACTCCTAAGTCAAAAGTGTATTTACTAAGCTGAAAAAGGTGTTTAGAGATACATTATGCATATATTTGGTCTCCATTTTGTGTTATCACAAAATCTTGTTTTGGCTTACTTTGAGTTTCTTGTATTGGATTTAAACATGCTCAATATCTTTCTCAAATAAGGCCCCATGTTGTTCTCTTTATTTTGGTCTTTTTATTAAGCGTTGCCTTTAAAACAACCAATCTCCGAATAGAGGTAACCATCGGCACTTGAAAGCAGGGGCACCCCAAAGAGAACTACAAGGCAACGGGTTGCCATGCCCTTCGCTTAATGAAAAAAAAATAGCTAATAAAAATGGCATCATACACGTGATAACTCAGTTAACAGTGCTGCGGTGGAAGAATGACAATTTACTGAGTGCAAAAAAACAGTTTCTCAGCCTAAAAATGAATATTATCTTGAACTCTTTCCGTTCTACAGCGTGTGAGTCAGAAAAAAAGTATACAATCTTTATAGTTGGATATTTCATGGACTAATATTTCTGAATGGTTGTAACATATGAATAGAATACATCCCTGCATTTTTGATCCCAATTTATGGGGTTATGGTGCATGGATGACTGCACAGGGGACAATTAATGAAACCCATGTCCATTTTGTGATTGCCTCCAATTAAGCCATAGGTAGTAAAGAAGATGAAAACATCACATGATTCGAACCATGATTTCGTTGTGTACATAGGCCATAAATGGGTCAATGGAGCTTCAAAGAGCCATTGGACAAAAAAAAGTTGCGCAAGTCCCAAGTTTTGCCATTTTCTTAAATTTACTCCGTGTGCGGTCATCCACGCACCTAACCAAAGTTGGTATCAAAAGAGTATGAAGATGTACTCTAATCAAATGTTAAAACATTATGCAAATATAGTCACATGGAATATCACAGTTTATCAAGGAAGTGTATACTTTTGGAATCACGCGTATATAAGATATAATATCTACTTGAGAAGAAATATTACCCTGCTCTTTCACAAAGCAACACCTTGCCACCTTCAGCAACTTTTCTACAAAGCGAAATTTTTTGCGATTTTCAGCCTTTTTGCATAAGTGAAAACAAACAATCACTTGGAACAGTTTTATTTTCAACACTTTTTGGGAAAAAATATTGCCCTCGTATAATCAGGCATAACATCTACTAGGAAGAGATATTACACGGCCAAAGCGAAAATTTTTCACTGGCACCTGGATATTCTCATTTTTCAACACTTTTGGGCTCTGTCAAAATCAACACTTTTGGAGTTTTCAACACTTTCATGCAAAGCCGAAAACATTATGATTGACCCTTGTTATATTTATCATTTCAACACTTTTAGAATCCAATATTTCCCCGCTATGCAAGTTAATATCAATTTTGAAAAAATAATATTACCGCTGCTCTTTCAAAAAATGAACACTGGTTTGTGGGGGCTCTTTTCTGCAAAGCGAACAATTTTTACTGGCCCTTGTAATATTCCAGAAGTTTCAACACTTTTTTAGGAAAACAATGGTGCAGTACTAAACCTGGCACAAAAAGTATCTCGGCATGTTTTTCGCTCAGTTATTGTGTCAAAGTCAGACCATTTTTGAAAGTTTTCGAAATATAATATTTATGTCGAGGTCTTGCTATTCATTTAATACATGGCTTGTAAAAAAGCGTGCAGGAATGGCCGAGATAGAACGCTCTAAAGACGCAAACCCCCAAAAACAAAAGGGTGCAGCTTTTGGAATTTTTCAATGGGCATTGCAGTCTACTGCGACACGAACACGTGTACCACAATCAAGATTGCAAGTAGGCTTTCTCGCTCGTTCAGTCGAAAAACCTCTTGTGTAAAATCAATTACACACTATTATTGCGTTGCTACCACACAGGACCATTGAAAAATCCAAAAAAAAAACTGCCAACTTTTGGTGTGGGGGGTGTGGTCTTTTTCGGGCGCTCTATCTCACAGCCATTTTGCACGCTTTTGAACAACGAGGTGGTTAATGAAGAGCAAGCAAGGACCTAGGAAACCAAAATGTTTATTTCGAAAACTTTCAAAATGGTCTGCCTTGACATAAATACTCATCGAAAAACATGCGAAGATACTTTTTGTGCCAGTGTATATCCCGCATAATACCCACTAGAAAGAATTTTTACATTCTCTTTCGGAAATCAACACTTGGACGTTTTTCAGCAAAGTGAAAAAATAACCGGCCCTTGTATTATTTCTCTATTCAACATAGCAGGATATAGTGTAGGCGTTATGAGTTACTATTTCAAACTTGTGCATTTTTTTTTTTTTCTAAGGATGCTTTTTTTGGTGTCATGGATATGGTAGACATCTATGTATCTTGGTCGCATTTTTTTCGAAAAGGATTTGGCCGGCATCTTCTTGGAATTCAAACTGGCCGCCATTTCTAAGTATTTTTCCATATAACCTTTGTTCTGACAAGCATGTAAAGTTCAAATTTGGTGGCCATACCTATGTTTTCACTACCTGGGGTTCAAAAAAAATCTAATTAACTTAGTTAACATAACACCGCTGTGTTTTGCAACACCCCTCACCTTGGTGGTGGTGGCGGGGGTCGTTCTAAGCCGCTGCCTCTACTCCAGTCCCCCTGTGAGATTTTCTATAATAAGGGACAATGATTTGAGTTTTTTGCGTGTCATTGGATGAATATACATGCAGGCATCAGAAAAGTATTGGTCGCATTTTTCTCTGTAAAGCTTTTTGGCGCCATCTGGATTTCAAATGGCCGCCATTTCCAACGAATTTTGCTCTATAACATTGGTTCTGAGCAACATTGGAATCAAATCGTGGCCAAACCTATGTTTTCAATAACTGCGAGTTACAAAAATATGATAATTTCCTAGTCTGACTAGCTGTTGCTTGGAATACCCATCACCCATGGGGAGGATGAGGGCAATAATTTTTACACTCCCTACCCCAGTCCTCTTTTGAGATTGGTTTATAGGGTCGTAGATTGGTGTTTGGTATTTTATACCCATGTAAAACTTTTGGTCCCTCGTATCCAGAAACATCAAATACCACATGCCACTATGACGTCTCCAGACGTCATAAGTGTTCTACACATGTCAGCACATGGGAAAAAATTTGCGTATAGCCAAAATGCTAGAAACTGTGGTGATTTTTGCCAGGTTTACGCTAAAATAGTGATGAAACAAATATGTTTTTCCAGAACATGAGTTCGAATTCTATATCCTTATACTTTACAAACATGTAACACTGCCGCCGCCTGCATGCTAGACCCAATGTTCCCCGAACCACCGTAGGTGGCCTAGCTCACGACTAGGGCTTGGCGGACTCATCTCAATAATTTCGTAGTGAAATACCCGGTAATGACCTAAAACTCCCCGATATCTATGATGTAGCCAACCATTTTTAACATTGTATTCGATTGACGCTTAGAATGGTTTCATCAACAGGGTTGGAACGCTGTAAAACTACGAAACAGCATAAATCTGAAGCCTAAAAGTAATTTATGATTTTATTTAAATGCCCCCCGGACGTCACGAGAAACTCCGGGGGAAGATGAGCATCAGGTGAGGACAAATGATCACATATTAAAGTGTGCCTCAGAGATTTCGAAATATTATTTTTTGTTGTATAATGCAACAATAGTCCAACTAGAACTAAAGAATAGTAACCTAAAATGAAAAGCACAATTCCGAAATTTGAGATGAATCGGATTTTTTCGTTTTTGACGCAGTAAACATTAGATATAGTATTACGTCCCATAGGGTACACTGTATAAAAACAAATTCCCGATCCGGAATTTTATACAAGTTTGATTTTCTATATGAAGGAATTCGATTTAAAAGCTAGCAATGTCAACACAGGGATGAGTATATGGCAAGAATTAGGTACAGCCAAAAACACTGATGTTGGGGTAAATTGATGGTCCCTCCTCAGGAAATAGCGCTCTTCGAAGCATCGGATGCTCGGGAAACGCAACCCAAACAATCTCTTCTCTTCAAATTGATACCTCAAATTTTGACCGATTTGGAGTAACGTGTTTAGATTTTTAAAAATGGTGTTTTTTGCTTTTTTTGAAAAAAGTGTAAATTTATAATGTTTTGACGTTTTTTTTTAATTAGGTATGGTTTTAACATTATATTTTCATAATTGAAACCAAATCCCGCGTGCGGACTGATAAGTTCTCGCCCCATGACTATATGCGATTTCCAGGTTCGAATCCCCACACGACGACGTTTGATTTTTTTTTTCATCTCTCCTAGAATTAATATCTTTTACCATTAATGGATTATTCAACTTACTAATTAAGATTTTATTTCATTTTTTTTCGCGAAAATTACGTGTTATAGGCTGGAACGGACCGTATCGAATGAATGTCATACACTCGGACAAGATGAAAAGATTCCGTACCAAAGGGTGGTGAACGCTGGCGATAGACACAAGCAAATATTATCATGATGCTGTGTTATGAAAAACATCCGCAAAATCAGTTGGTGAGAGGATGCATTCCCCGTATGGGTATTGCATCATCTCACCACCAGAATCTTCATCAACAACATTCTTTCTTCAGCACAGGAGCACTTATTAAACACAAACTATGTGCACCTCAAAACGTTTCAGACATGTACCAGTACCTTGAAAACTCACTTCCAGCAGGCCTTCAACAAACAACCAATGGGCCCTTGGAAGTTATTTTGGAAATTTTCATTATTGATGATATTCCATGGCATTTAGGATTGGGCACATTTCTAGACCATCATGCGCTCACACCCCACCCCCCCCCCCTCATGCGCCCCGGGGATGCGCCACACCATCTATAAATTTATCGCTGGCCCTGTCTTGGCCAGACGCAACAACAGGCATCTAGGCCTAGCTCTAGTTCCGAAACCGTTCTGGATACTCGAAGACAAGACATTCACTATCACACACCTATGACAGAACTCTCCCCTGTAACAATCTCCCCGACGGAATGAAAGCACCTTTAGCTCCACTCAACCTATAAAAAATAATAGTACACACTGGAACATAATTGCTACAAGTTTTTCTTGCTTTAACGAGCAGTAACAGATCTCCCAAACAACATATCAAAAAGGTAGAAAAGGGAAAGCATGCAAACATGGTAATTTTGCATTTTTCTTACGTGGACGTATCCGCACATATTTCGACAAAGGTATATACTCATAAATGCATGTTTAGAGATTTTCCATTTTTTATGTTCGTATTTGAACATGTTTTACATGGATATTGCCTGCAAGGTGTGTACCACTTGCAATTGATATATAAAGTGGAAAGTGATGGTCATTATTCAAGATGGCCGCATTTTCTATATATTTGTCAACTGCATCGGGAATGGGGAGATTTTATTTAGCAAATTAATTAAAGTAGTATCAAACACTTTGGGTCAACTAGTGCCGGGGCCCTCCCTATGCCAGTGATTGGTATATGTGCCTCAGCCAGGTGAAAATAGGGTCTTTTTCCCAGGTCTTTTCAGAGAAAATGTACACAAGCTTCTTCTTCTTGCGTATGAGGCAGCATCTGAATATGTTGTAACGTTGAGCCCCTCGCGTTTGATTGGTTTGGGTGTGAGAAATCTGTGTCCACCGGTGGACTAAAGGTATGGCACTCATTGAGAATGTGAATCCGCAGTCTGTGATGGGAACCACATGGCAGGTTGGCGTGCGCGCCCCCATCGGTCATATTGCTATGAACACCGACCATCCATGCGAACCGTTTAAGGTGACCGCTATCTTGCGTGGGAGATGCTCCAGTGGTATTCTGTTCTTCGGTGTAATGAGAGTTGATCGGTCTTGGAGTATCTAGCCAGTATTATTCCATGTCGTAAGATGTTGAATGGGGAACTGGAGAGTTTAGCAGCGTCTCGACAGAAAGGTCGGCCTAGAGCGCAGTCTCTGTCTACCGAGTTAGTTGATTCTTTGACAGTGTTGCAGCAGGGTGCTTGTTGTCCAGCAGGCCTTATTCACTAGGTTTGCTTGGTGGTGTTCTCTCCGAAGTAATTTCAGGTACCCAAGCTGAATAAAATGGGGTCATCCAGTATGAACCTTTATAAGGTGGCCAATATGATGTTAAAACCTGAAATTAAAATAGAAATGTCTCTTTTCAAGAGTTCCCACTGCTGGACTTATAAATTCTGCCATAATTTATAATGTTGGTTAAAAATGTCACGTAGGCCTGCAAAAATGTTGAATTTGGTGGTTCAAATTCGTTAAAAATTGGATAATTTTATGGCAAAACTTGTTGATAAAAGTGGATAAACAGGAAAGAAAAAATGGGGGCATTGTGGAAGATTATGTTAACATTTTTAAATAGGGATTCATTTGTAATAGCCTTGGTAATAGGGAGCCCGCAGCTAAAAGGCGCCAAGCATTGTAGATGTCACCAAAGTCAGCACCTCACAGACCTTGACTATACGCAGCTCTAACAGGGATTTGATATCTGCTGCCAGATCTCCTACACAGCGTCATTTGAAATGCTGCCGATAAAGCAGCCACATCTAAATGGCAAAGAGATACATGACCCGATGAGGAAGAGAACCATCACCTATCTTCAGTATACACAGGTGGCCCAACTCAAAAAGTTAGATCTCAAGTAACCTCGGGTTCTCTGTTGGACAGCAAGAAAGACTCAAAAGTTAAAAGGGCCGTGGCCTGGTCGCCAATAGCATCGTCCCCATTACTAACTCCAAGATTTTACCGGAAGTGGTTAACATTTTGGTATTGAAGAACGCTACAAACCATTTTCTTATTTACCGACGCCTGTGAAATCTTAGGGCTAAAGAACTGGGGGGGGGGAGGGGGGGGGGGGGTATTTTTTTTTAGGAAGTTATGTAGCACAAACTTTCAACCCCAGTTTGTTCGATCGATATTCATTTTACTCAATCTTAGTGCTAAGCCGTCATATTTTTAGCTCTCGCATGAACGGGTTGAAATAACTCAGCGCAAAACTCTACAGATGGGGTTTGGAGGTGAAGACCATTCTATCAACTGAAACTTTATTTACTTAAATCGGGCGTCCCCCTTCTAATATATTGTATAATAACACAAAATATGGCAAAATGCCACATAGGTTTATGCAAATTAGCATGTTCTTTGCCATGCTTCCTTGTTTCTAACCTTTTGATATGTTGTTCGGGAAGGTTATAAAACAAGTTACAGCAGGAAACTCTGTATCAGTTTTGGTTGTCACCAGTCATAACCGGCATTGAGTGGACTACTTGAACAGGATTCGCACAGGTGCCGGTCGCTTCAACAGCAATATGCACCGATGGGGCTGCGATCCCACAGCGGAATGCATGGATCAGTGGATGATGGATGAATGATATTATGATGATGATTATGCCTGAATTGATGATGAGCCTGATGCCTGAATGCTGATGAATGATGATGAAAATGCTGCTGAATTTGATGACTGATGATAAATGATGATTTTGAACCTAAACTCTACATTCTCAATAGATTATTTTTCTCACATGAGGTTCAATCAAACCTTGGAAGCTTTTTAAAATCACATTTTTTTTATACCCGCCGTGCCGGACGCGTGAGCGGACGGAGAGATTTAAATATAGTTGTTTTTTTTTTTTAAATCGGTATTTTAAAAAAGCACTATCAATGATTTCATAAATCAAAAAAAAAATCATCAAAATCGATGTTTACATTCCTTAATATACCACCCTGCAAGTGTGTATAAGATTTTAAAGTAACCTAGTAAAGACAATAATCGGATACTCGGTAATTTTTAGTCATTACTCTCCGTACGGTCCCTTCCTACAAATAGTAACTGAATGGGTATTCATATCTTCATACAGTGTTAGTCAATAAAAACCCTACATTCAGGAAAGATTTTTTCTTCAAAGGTTAAACGTTATTTTGCTTCAATGTTTGCTTTGGTTGTTTACAGAGATAAACAGGCTATCAGAAGATTTTTATTTGGTGTCTTTCTGACTTTGGGTTCAGAAACTATGTCAATTTTGCGGAAAGACCTAAATAGTAGGGGACCGTAGTGCACAGAACCCATCCAAGTGTGCACTTCCGGATAAAAGTGTGAATTTTGGCACGCAAGTACCTTGGACCATGGCGATCAAAAAAATTGATGGAAGCACTTTGCCACACCCTTTTCATGGCCACCATCTTGGATTTCAAGATGGCTGCCGTCGAGAATCTATTTTCCTCAATATCTTGGAAACTAAAATAGCTAGAGAGTTCATTCCAAAGGCTATACCCACATTTTTGGGGACAATGAATCTTATAGACTAATTTTAAAAGAGTTGGGTGGCAGCCATCTTGGAAAATTCAAAATGGCCGCCATGCGCGACATACTTTGAATGATATCTTGGTAAGTAAACAAGTTCGGGAGGTATATCTGGTGCCAACTTGCCATTAGTTGGCCCCATGAATATTATGTCAGTTTTAAAAAGCGCTCTCAGTTGGTTTGCATATTGACTATCTTATATCAATTAAATTTGTGTTTTTCTTCCTTATATTTGGCCAAAAATCTGAAAAAATTCAAGTTTCCTATACTTTTGTACACAAACTGATTTCACTAAATTTTGCGAGAGCGCCATGCATTATAACGTCCGAGAAGCAAGATTCTGGGAATGTTGGTACTTATATTGGTATCACTGGATAGATGAGACCCATAGCTATCAATTGATATCAAAATCATGTTAGGGGTTCGGTATGGAAAATCTATGGGGGGTGCAACAACCTCCGCATGCTAGAATTGAAGCCCGCCCATGTCACCTTATTTCCTTCATCAAGCTCACTTCCTTTATTGAGAACATCTTGCAGTTACTGTCCATTTTCCCTATTCACTGTGCACACAGTGCATTCAATAGGCCCATGACCCGTCATGCTCACTCTGTGCTTAACGCATAGGACATGAGATAACTCACGTCGTCGCAAGAAAAGTACTCAAGGGACTTTCTTTGTAGAAGCTCTAATTGTAGAATATATTATCATCAATAATATGTGAATTTTGTTATGACAGAACATTCAGAAAAATTCGAAAATGGTTAATTTATCAAGAGCTGTATTTTGGTAGGGTATAATGCTAACTCTATGGCAAAAATCACCAGATTGCTGGGAAGATTCAAGAGGGCACCATGGACAAACGGTTAGACCTATACTCTTCGTAGAAGCTGACAACCAAGATAATCTTATTCTCTACAAGGTGATGTAATTTGATTGACATACGGTGCTTAAAAAGATCCGAAACGACCATTTCTAACAAGGTTTCTAACATGTGCAAAAACTGGCCTACTGACCATTCATGTCACAATGATTTGGTTGGGTGGGCAAAAGGTCGAGGTCCGTTTACAGTGGACACTAACTGCACTATGATGATTTGCTTTTGATACAATTCTGTCTCTTATAGGTCTGACTGGCTTTACAGCCTTCTTGAGAACCACATCATTATTAACTTCAACCTATCTCTGCAGGTAGCACAATGGCAAAGTGGTCTGGCAAATGAGATCTCTGAGACTGATCCCCTCTCTCTGCTAATATCCAGAGGCTCCATGCTAACATCCGAGGTTTTGCTTGAAACACGATTGGTCAAAGTAATCAGGGTGCCGTGAAACTCAATCTTTGATAAGTTGAATCGTTTGTGCTGCTTAATATTGTCCATGTTGCCAGTTCTGAATACAACCATGTGCAGACTTCAAAGATGGTAAAAGGTGATAGCAGTGTGTCTAATATCTATGATTCTACCAACATCCTGGAAGAGCACATTTTGGCTTTTCCTGAAAAACTCTAGCTATTGCTGAAATTGAAGAGGCTGCTGAAATTAGTGCTGATATTGGACATCATTCTTGTTATCGTATCCAAACAGTTGTTCTCAAATATTATCTAGGCAGAGATGGGCACAACGTCTGGCTGCTTCACTAACTTCTGCAAGGTCCTTGTCTGTGCCTTGTTGTTCCAACAGTGGACAGACGAAGAGATGTTCCATTGTCTGTGGTGCTGTTCCACAACCACAGGTAGTGTCCTGATCTGCTTCCAGGTAGCCACCTCTGCAAGAGGTCGATTTTTGTTCTCAATCTGTTGAGACATCGCCATTCAGCCCATGAGGAGTCAGCTCCAGGTGGCAGATGCTCACCAGGTTCAATACCAATAGATGTTACTTGTTGATAGCAAGTTTTTTTTTTCCACAAGGCGACTCTCGTAGACTCTTTAGAGGCTGTTTCAAGGGGTTGAACTTTGCTTAAGGAACTCTGTTTGATTTTAAGGGAGTTAGCAGCAGGTCTCTGTCTGGATATAGGGTGCTTCACAGTAGATACTTGGCAGCTACGCTCTTGCATGCTTGCCACACTATGATGGATGTCTCGTGGAGTAATTCCTGCAAGGATGTATAAGTTCTCCGCCGAAGTTGGGCAAAGGCATCCTGTGATAAGCCGGCAGGAGGATCAAGATTCTTGGCAAGGGTTGATCTTTCCAATACAGGGCAGTGCATTCTCTGCACATCAGTAGCACAGGGCGAGTGCTGTCGATCTCAGAATATGTCGGCGAGCACCCCATTTTGTGCCAGCGAGTGTGTTCAAGATGTTATTCTTGGATGGATTTGCACATTGGTGGTTTTCGTCATAATAATGTGTGAGTTCATCAACAGCTTTGGAGAGTATCTCTGCAACAACTGTGAAGTCTATCTACATCTTGTGCGCTAATTACAAGATCGACTGCATCGATAAAACGTAACAGTTCCTGCACGTCCTAGGTTGTCATTTGTATAGATGACAGGAGAAGTGGAGGGGCAACACTCCCTTTGGGGTCGTCCATTATTGAGCCTACACCACCCGCTCTTCTTTGCTCTAGCTGAGGCAAGAACTCTTCATGTTTGCAGGCGAATCCTTTGATGAACTCAGCCAAGCGGATGTCCTAGATGGGTTGCAATATCTTATGGAGTAGCATCTGTGATTTACTGTGTCATAATAAGGCTACTGATAGTATCGACGAAATAATCGCGGTTCCAACCGCTTCTCGAACCATCCTTGATGTGGCTGAGTAGGTTAGTATTTGGATTGTTCTTGATTTGCGTCCTGGCTTGAAACCTTGTTCTGGTATGATGTGTTCATCTATCACTGGGGTCGATACGGTGAGCAGGAGACATCATTGGACATCATGAAGAATCAGGAAGTCTTCAAGAACGATTCTCAAAGCAACCCTTCTTGGATTAGAATGGTCCAGACCTCATGACAATAGATATGAGAGAAGTCATGAGTGCAGATTTAGCAGAGGCTTTCATCAATGCCTTATAGAAGTGGAAAGAACTGCATGAGATCTATGTGAGAGACCACCTCAAACTGCAAACCCAAGAAAGGCGAAGATAGAGTTCAAAAGTTGCCCGCACTATTGTCAAAGGTACACCCCCAATTCCATCTAGTTCAAGCACTTTCTATATACAAAACAATGAAAATAAAGTTAGCTTGTTTCGATATCTAAGTACACATGCATCAGTTGGTATCCCTGAAATATATGCCACAAAGGATGACACTGTGTTGGTGAGTGTCACTGTTAGCAGATCACAGGGTGATCTTCAAAACATTTCACCATGCGATCACCAAGAAGCAGATGGTAGAATGTTTTTGTGTGCTTGTACTGCTTGATGCCTCACGTCAAGGCCATTCAAAGGTGATGGTTCCTACTGTCGACAGTGATGTTGTCATGATCACCATTATTTTGAAAATCTTGGGCTTCGTGGACTTTGGATTGACTTTGGCATTGGAAAGAATCGTCAATTTATTCCAGTGCACACAGTCACGCAAAATCAAGGACCACAAAACCCGCACGCCTTGCCTCAGTTTCATGCATATTCAGGGTGCAATACCACCTCAGCCTTCTGTATCATGATGTATGCCTCCTGGCTCTGCCGATTGACGTCCTGCTTCAACCTGCCCAGTGTCAATCACAACACAATCATCTTCAAGCATACCAAGTAATTGCCTGCAATAAAAATTGTTATAAGTTCTCATATTTGCCTAAAACTGCCATAGACTGGAATAATATACCTAGCTCCATTATTCAAATGCAAGATCCTAACATCTTCATGTTTGCAATTCTCAAGCATCTTCATTGTTATGCGCACAGCGTTTCTGTAGGCCTGGTTCCAGCTTGAGAGTGTTGTACAGTATTTACTACAGATACAGAAGAAAATTGTGTGGACAATATGGGAGGCCTTCCCATAGATTACAGATACTTTAGAGTGCTGATGACTCATCCAGATGAGCTTAACATGGAAAGTATCCATATAGAGGTCTTGGAAAAGATGGAAAAGATTCACCATCATGAGATATATGCCAAGACACCAAATGCTTCCCGTGTCAATGTTGCTTGCGAAGAGCTCTTCTCTAAAGGAACTTCGCTTGAAACCATCCCACCAACTCAGCAGGCACTTTTACATTCCGTGCTCTTTACCAATCTCAGATTTGGAAGCAGCGTCTCGAACCTCAAGACTTACCCGATGCCTCAGCCTGGGGTTGGGTGAAGGATGAAAAGAGCAAGCTGTATACATGCTCCATTATGGACTCTACTCTCACATACAAGCAAAGCCTGTGCACTGCTCTTTCATTGGGAGTGCTCTAAAGCATACAGGGGTAACTGTAAATGTTCAGAGGTAAGCCTGCAGTGTACACTCCTCTGCCGATATCAAGGTGGTTGCATCAATAATGATACCATCTAATATTAAATAGCCGACATTTGTTTGCTCTATTTGCCAGTGAACATTCAGCCAAACAAGTCAGTCAATATATCTGCCGAGTTCAGTACTTATAGGTAAGCTATGGATATCAGTTACCCTTGTTTTTATATAGAGTTTGTGAAATTCACCACTATTTTAGCTCATTGAATTTGATAAACTTCATTTACCTAGATTGACCGTGCTAGTCTTGTTTTGGTTATTGGCATAACACTAAAGAGCTTTTTAAATTTGTTAATTCCTTGACCCTACAGGTATGCATGTTAACACAGGATTCATTTTCCTACGCTTATACTGGTATTGAAATATCATTGCGTTGTGTCACAGATGGCAGCCATTTTTTATATTTTTGATATATTCAATATAGCTGCCACCTTAGGTCTTTAAAAATCACTTCATTATATTTCTGGACACAATAAATATGGGTAGAGACATCACATTTATATTCCTAGCTTTTTTTGATTATCAAGCTATAATTAAAAGTATGTCGTGGATGGCGGCCATTTTGAATTTAAAAAAAAAATACATGATGACTGCCACTTGAGCTCTTTAAAAATTAGTCCAGAAGATTTGTTGACCCCAAAATGTGGATATAGCCATTGGAATGAGGTCTATAGCTACTTTAGTTTCCAAGATATTGTGAAAAATAGGTTTTGGAAGGCGGCCATCTTGAAATCCAAGATGGCTGCCACTTGAGCTCTTTTAAAACTAGTCTATAAGATTCAATGACCTCACAAATGTGGGTATAGCAATTGAAATGAAATCTCTAGCTATTTTAGTTTCCAAGATATTGTCCAAAATAGGTTATGGAAGGCGGCCATCTTCAAATCCAAGATGGCCGCCAAAACGGGCGTGCCAAAGTGCTTCCATCAATTTTCTTGAATGGGATGGTCTAAGCTACTTGTGTGCCAAAATTCACACTTTTATCCGGAAGTGCACACTTCCTCCTCGCTAACATCCCTAACTATAATTGGTGAAGAAAGAACTATATTTACCATATTATGCACTAACATAAATGTCTCATGCCATTTTTTAGGTTTCCATGTAATAATTCACCATGGGTTCCTACAGTAAACCGCTATATGATGTACATAAAATATTATGGTACCAATGGCCTACTATACTTTCCAAGAATTTTGTGCTTAATTATTTACCTTGTATATGTTACTAGGTGTATGCATTATGAAAATCAGAATCACAGTAACTCTATTAAGATTTTCATTTTTTGTCATGGGCACTTCCGTTAGTGGGTGGGGGGGGGGCTCCTAGGGACCCATGCTAATTAACGCCAAAACGACGCGATGGAATTGATTTTTTTTTTTGTACCAATGCAAGCACAACTAAAAGTTAGAAAAATACAAAAAAATAACCAAATATATTGCAGCGTTAAAAAACGCCGGCTGAAAAACAAAAAATGGACCCCCTAGGATCCCCTTATGCATTTAAGTGTTAATACTAATCATAACCATTACCCATACTCTAGCCCCTAACACTAATCCTTTCAATTGCCTAAGGATTCTTTATCTCTGTTAAAATTACATCTTCATAATTTCCATTAATAGTCAAGTTCCTTTTCTTTAACTTATTAGGTTGTCGCAGCAATTGGAAATATTACCAAGGCCATTGCTATTTGGTGACAAGTGATCGTACGTCTCGTGAAAATGCAAGGAAAGCATGTATTCTTCTAGATTCAGACCTTGTTGTTATAGACAGCCAAGCAGAACACGTAAGAGCTTATTTTTACTATATTTGTAATTAAATAAATGTTTGATTTACGTTAATTTAAGAAACCACTTTAGGTAACTGTAATTAAGAAATAAAGGTTGATACAGTATCGTTTATGGGCGAATAATGTGTCCGAGGTCGGAAAAACTAAATAATTTATTTTAAGTTTTTCCGGCCGAGGATACATTATGAGCACATAGATGAGACTGCAAATCCTGTATTTCTATTCTATTACCTAAAACATCTTGATTTAATAAGAAAATGTATTTGCGACCCATTATTGCAGAATAATGGGCAGTAAACTGACCAATCAGAATGCTTCAATCAGAATGCTTCATCTCGAGATAATTTTAATATCTCGATCATAAAATCTTTTTCAACCACGAACTCTGTCACAGGACTGCGAATAATGCAGTTGGGCGTGATGTGAGCCATATATCCCCAAATCCCAATCTGCTTTCAATAACCTCTCAAAAATCACTAAGCGACCCCTGCCTGGGTTAGGGAGAAATTGCTCCAACAAGCAAAATATCAGTCCCTTCGCGTCCCTTCATACACTGGATAAAGCTTCTTTCTTTGAGATTCCATGCTACAGTGCGGTAATGGAAAGGTGTTCTAATATGGCTTCATTACACAATCATATATCACAATGCAAAACCTGTGCCGCGAAGATATGGTCTATTTGATATACAACCGCAACAACTTGTTCCAGGCGCGGCCACGAACACACTTTAACGGACACTCACATTTTTAAAGAGTCTAGTTTGCCTCCGGGCACCGCTACGCCATTGCATACAACACGCAAAAGAAGCCTCAAACCATCAACAAAACGAGCCCGTCGTGCTAATTACGACGTCCCCACCACCCTGCCCCATGCATAATGCATGTCGTTGATCTACTCCCAACCATTACTTACTGCACGGGGTCCCTGCATGTACAGTCAGTGGAAATCCGATGCGCCCTGACACGAGGTTGCGATAGTCTCCTGTGGATTGAATGTAAAACACGAACGATAGAAACTAGCAACTGTTATAATGGTACGATGTAATGGATGGGAAAGGTTTTGAAGAAGTGTGGTTTTGCATTGTGCATACCAGCAATGTCGTATCATTAAGACATTCATAACTAAACCACTGACATTTTTTCGCTAATATGGACTTTTATCTATTGCAACACAAATTGTACTAAGTGTCTCTGAAATTATTATGAAGCAAATGAGAATGAAATGAAATCGGATAATTTTTGTTGACGCAGGTGCAAGCTTTCTGTCCTTGGTATGCGCTATACAGTTGGACCCAACCAGGTTAATTTATTAAGCAGTGACGCTTGTCAATATGGATCTAATGATGTTGTAAGAAGTTCGTTTTTGTGGGCGCCGTAATTCTTTTTCTAGTGTTTTCAGCCATTTCAAAAATGTGTGGGTCTGTTAATACGCAAACTGTGGACCTTTGCATATAAATAACTCTCAAGTTTGTTGAAGCCAAACGATTGCAAAACACTCTTGTTCTGAAAGAGATAATTGATTAATTTGGCTCGAAATGCCGACAGAGATATATGATTTTGATGCTCTCTGGACTCATGATCTAGCTATTGGGCTGGGAAACTGCACCAATACCGTTTTGGATGCATAGCTTGCAACGAAGATTACTTTCAATATTTTGGTCTTTGAGAATTGGTTCTGGAGCCAAATACTGTTTGAGTTTTCGAATATTTTTCACATTCAGATGACCAAATTTGTGGGGCTCTTTTTTTTTCTCTTTAAGATTTTATCATTGGTCGAGAAATATCTTCATAGTAAGGAATTATTGTTTAGAGTATACCCGTTAACCAAGAAAGAGCCTGACTGCCTCAATTTTTGTCTAAATTTGGTTGATTTGAACCATTTCCAATACCTTAACATATACAATTGACCTTTTGACTGCAAACTTTGATTTTAACTGGTGTTATGCTAATCCGTTACTTGCTTCCTGCCTTCCTCAATGTTTGTCAGTACCATAACAAGTGTTTCAAAAAAGCTCAGTAAAATTGAGTTTTAGAAATATTGCCACAACCCATCATATATTGACGACAAATTTTTTTTGCAAATTTTCAACCCTTCACTACTAATCGCCTGCAATGAAAGCACTTGAATTTACGCATCCCAGTCCCTTTAACCTTTATGTCACTCACACTTCTCTCAATTGTAACACAAGAACCCTGTTAAATACCATTGCCAGTTCACAATTATAGTATTTCTTGATCATATTTTCATGCAACAACCTTAGTGCTTTTCTTTGACAGGCATATTCACCTCAATTTTGAATCCAACCCTTTTTGGTAATTTTGATGGGCCTTGCCATTTGGCTTCACATTTTCCTGAACTTTCTGCAAAAATACTAGGGCGTTTTCAACCTACTTTAAATGTTGCTTCGTTTTAGGCGCTTTTTTCCTCTTTCTCAATTTATCATTTTAGCATTCGCTATAGATGACATCAATGTTACAGACCACAAAGTTTAAGCACCTTGTCACTGCATGTTAGAGGTGCAAGAATATGCCCATACAAGCTCACCAGTCAATATCCTTATCACGCCTGATTGTGCGCGAATTTTAAAAGCACAGCCCGCATATGCTCATGTCCCCGAATCTACCGGCAGTGCTTGGTTCGTTGCCCGGCGTTGACGTCCCACTCATCTCATCTATAATGTTACCATGTTTGTAACATTATCTAACAATCTAGAATGCACTCGTGACCTTCTTCCTCTTTCAAAAATCCTTCCTTGATCAAATCTAATAGCTCTCATATTTGTCTGCCATGCATGAGATGAAATGGCAGTGAAATCTCATGGTACTTCACGATATGAAACAATAAGGGTAAATGCCTATCCCAATTGTTGATTTGTTGCATATCAAGAGAATTGATCATGTATGATAACGTACCAATAGATCTTTCTGTTAGCCCATTGGTCTGTTGATGGTCACATGCTGCTAACTGTTGAATACCGAGCCTTTCACAGATATTTTCATGACATTTGACATGAATTGAGTACTTCTGTCATGTATGATTTCAGTAGGTAAACCAGTTCTAGAAAAAAATATATCATTTCTTGAGCTACGGTTTCAGCTTTCTTATTTAGCACCGGTAGTGCTTCTGGGTAGCTAGTGCTATAATCAGAAAAAAAATATTTGTTTAGACTTGGATTGAATTTGACATTAATGACGGGATTTATAGAAATATCTGATATCATATTTCATATTTGGCCAATAAAAATGCTGGGTATCTTTGATTTTCTATATACCCATTTGACCTTGAGGGCGAGGTGGCCGAACGGTCTAATTTAGGCGCTGAACCGTCGGCAGGGTATAACATCGACCGCGCGGCCCTGGTTCGAGCCCCGCGAGAGTCGGGGTTTCTTGGTCATACTCAAATAGTTCCTATACGGTCGAAAATTGCATAATTGCATAAGAGTGATTATGGAATTTCTCCACCCATTGCGAAGAATGTGCATGTATACGCAATGGGTGCCCGACGCCTCATGGTTCGGAAAGTCATGTAAAGCTGTTGGTCCCGTGTGTCAGTGGAATCAATCTTGAGAACGTGAAAACTTGCAGACCTCATCGAAAAGAGTAGGGGATCGTCCCGGGTCTGTTACCTGCACTCATCGCTCTAGGTACCAAAGTCATCTAGTGTGATGCGGGAACCCGCTTAACTGGAGGTTAAATTGATCCAGATCCAGATCCAGACCTGATTTATCATGAGCAAGTTCCATGACATTTTGTCTATGTTGGGTTGGGATCATAATTTGATCCCCCACTTGCTTACCCAACCTTGTTTCAGGCTCCTACACTTTCTCATAATAATAATACCATTGTCATGCAAATAGTAATCAGAATCATATTCATCTTGAGTGATGGACGTTCTGATATTTTCCAAGGTTTCATCTTCGTTTTGCAATGTGCTATATCTGTTACTACATCACCCTGCAATAATAACCTGACATTATCATGAACTTCATGATCTGACTCATTGTTGACATAATCTCTCATAATATCGTGAGCCAAAATTTCTTTAAAATTTAAGGGGAATGACCAATTTATTTAAAAAAATCAAAAAAGTTATAAATAGAAAAAGAATTGAGATTTCGGATTAATTTGGTTTTATTTTAAATTCTTTTGCCAACTTCTTTATAGTGGGATACTAAACTTAGAGCAATAGTAGTTTAAAAGGGTGTTTCATGGCTCAATCTCTGTCAAGCATTTTTGTGCCAAAATGTGTTAAAGGGGCATTTCGTGATTTCAGCACCTTCTGTTTTATTCATTGATCACTAGATACCCTTGAGCAAAGCTTCTTCTCAAAATTTGAGCTGATCCCAATCTTGCGTTTTTGTATTAAGAGCAATTATTCGTTTCCCACGGTCCCATAGGTTACTGTGCTGTAATTTCTGCCCGTTTACGGGCAGAAAATACAAGAGTGCGAATTTCTTACAGATGCGACTGAATTTGCACGTAAGATTGGGCACACGTGGATTACTAAGGCTAACGGTTCAGATGATATAAAAATATTAAAAAAAAAAAAAAAAAGTGGGGGGACGAGGTGGGATCGCGAAATGCCCTTTAAGTTCATCTAATTTTTAAAACAAAGAGGCAATAAAGAAATAACGAGGTTTCAGAATTCCAACCAAACACATCATTTAGTTCCACATTGCCATAGCCTTAAACCATATGCAATATCAAATTAACCAAGTCAAAATTTCCATATCAAAAATCGTGTAATTCTCAAAATTTTACTGTGTGGACTTAACACGGTTTGGAAATAAGATCTTCAAATAGGAAAATTAACCTAAATATAATCAGCACTGGTGTGGACTTAACACGGTTTGGAAATAAGATCTTCAAAAAGGAAAATTAACCGAAATATAATCAGCAAAATAACCCTGAGGTGTCTTTCTTCTTGCAGTAACACAAGTGTTATATTTCTTGTATATTGATTATTTCAAAGGTATATATATCTTTTATTCACGTATTCAAAACAGGTCCCGTAAGGGGTTGCTTTCACTGCAAATTGATTCCTTTAGGGTGCATTTGAAAACTAATATAATTTAACAAAAATGGTGCCTTTATCGGTGTATTTTCACCACTGAAAATTGGTCCCGTTAGAACCACTGAAATGAGCATGGGCACCTGACAAACCGGCCCCGAGCCCATTATTACTTAGCATAACAAAGACCAGGCTTTCCAATAGTGTTTGTTTCATCTCATTTGCTCTTGTCAATCCAGAGATATAATCATTTTAGTACGATACACCAAAATCTATTTGTGCCACTTTTATGCATGGGCAAATTTTGTTTCGCGCAGTTATGCCATGCTGTCTTGAAGCTCACAAAATATTGCAACTTGACAAAAGAAACAAAACACAGATTAAAGTAAAAAAATGAAGTCTAGTTTTCTCGACACAAACTTTAATAGTCAACATAATCAGTTCAGTGATAAATATTTTTTTTTCACAAATAATAAACAATACAAATATTTATTGCACGTCAATGAAATGTAGCTTTGAATTTATTACAAAATTGATACTTTTTTTTAAAATCAGGCCAGGATGGATATAATTGCAACCAAAATAAACACTCCAAATGCAAAGAAATTACTTTAAATATTGCACCTTTGTGC
>JAMKCH010013051.1:0-34838 GCA_023653785.1 Ophioderma brevispina
GCAATTTTGCAAATGAACTCATTAATATGTGCAAATAATGATAAACAGTGCATGGTTATTACTTGCAGCACCGCTACCCACATACCATCGTCTCGTCACTTGGACATTGGAATCTTTAAATATTCAGCCAGTCAGAGCAAATATGCAAAGAAATATTTATATGCACCCATTACTAAATGTAATGGCACAGTGAATGCGTATTCTTGCATCCACCACTAACCCACATACCAAGTTTAGAGATTTGGACCTTGGGATCTGTAGAATTACCTTTTGTAGAAATGACCCAATCAGCAGCAAATATGTAAATGAGGTTATTAATAGAACAAATATATTGAGGAAAATGCCTGGGTATAATTGCATTACACCCATACCCACATACCAAGTTTTGTCAAATTGGGATTTGGGATTGGTAAATGTAAAGTTCACCTTTTATAAGCAAGTAACCTTGTTTGAAACGCAGTGATAAAAGTGCACCTAAAATCTTAGATATTTTTAAAAAAAATTCCAAGCATAAATTTAGTAAAATGAAAATTATTCAATTTGGCAACAGGAATTATGAAAAATCATTATTACCACAATTGTAATTTGAACCCTGTATTGGGGGGAAAGGTGTTTAAAATACCCAATTTACATATTTTCATATTTTTCCTATTGTAGTAAACAGGCTAGCAACCCAATTCTGGCCTGTCACACCATTCAGAAACAAACAGATCAAAACAAAGTGGGGGATTTCATGCGGTCATGATGAACATCTTTTGATTTTAACACACTAGTGAGGGTTAACACTGCGGATTTTATCCTTCAATATAGTGCGACTTTTGCTTAAAAGTCGGGAGAAAAGTGACTCAAAACCACATTTTTTTTTTACTTTTTCCTTTGATAAATATAGTTTATAGTTAGAACTTTGTTTAAACCATATATTTACAGTTTTCTCTTGCTTGCTCTTTTTTTTTAGTTCACAAAAAGCATGAAAAGGGCACTACGACAGTGAAAAATAAGGGCACGGCATTCATTGCGCCGGCAAGGGAAATTGGTGGGGCCCAGCTACAGCAAAGTGGAGGGCACCTAGGCAAATGCCGTCGGTTGACGTCGGTTATTTTGGAGCTGTTGGTGTCCCTAAAAATATCTAAAGTACTGATTTTTGTCCTGAAGTAAGGCTTTCACATACAAAATATCCCATCTGAAACGATTAAGACTGAGAAAATGTTTCTAGGACAAAAATTGTGAACTTCTAATTTTGTATAGGAGCAAATATCGAAATACAGCCTATGTTTCTACTGAAATGTAAGCAAATCAAAATCACCCTTTTCTCTCTTTTAAGACATTTCGACCAAATAAAAGGTAAAGAAATATTCAGAGTGTATAGTCGGGAGTTTTTTATTCGTCAGTTCATTAAAAGGTTTTTGGGGCGTGTCGAGATTCCAGTCGTTCTGAGAGGAGAGGTTGTATACTGTACCCAATCAATACAACTAGAAATTTGATGTGTGACGATACCAGATCAGTTAAGGCCATAATTAAAAAAATGCCCTTTTATCTCACGAACAAAAAGGCAAGGCTGATGACTGAATAAATCAACATCAACCTTGAAAACAAACTCTGAAGCCGTTCAAACATAGAAAAAATATTGATAGAAGAATTATTACCTACCAAAGTTCTTTTACGCACTAAGGCAAGATTATTAAAATCTGATTACATTTTATACGCCTTGTTCCAGAAATAATGCATACATCTTGGTCAAATAATTTGTAATAAAGGGTTGGGCCACTCATAACGAAATTTACGTGGCCATAATTCTCTCACGTTAAGGGTTGTACCCCAAGCCCCTCGTATTCATTACACTTTTATCGTCTGTGACTGGATCAAACAAGGAATCGTAAGTGTCTCAGACTGTACAAACAATCTATTCAATTGGTTCCTGGTATGACGCCTTACATATTTCATAAAAAAAAGCTTCATGTAAAATGGGTTACAGCATTAATTCAGTTGAAAACTTTGAACATTTTACGGCTCTTTAGTTTTAATCTCCACACATCCCCTCCAAAATGAAAATTTCTACCAATCGACATATGTGTTTATGAAAGGATAAAAAATCAGACTAAATCTATAGGGTATGAAATTACTTTATGACCACATATTTGGGCTTTTGCCTCAAAATCTCTTGTTGCACCTTTAGCCTAAGTTCTGACAAATGGTGCCTTAACCCTAACCCCACCTCTGTTTCTAGCCTATCTTCCAGGGATGGGATGAAGGAGTGCGGTAAGAGTGGAACAAGAAAACGCAAAAATTCGGGTGGGATTCGAACCCGGGGCCTCGGGCCCCAGCCCATGGACCCCGGGATAGCCCACGCTACGGCGGTGTGATGGCCGGCCAGCGATTTGCCCATATGAGTCTGGTTTGATGACGTCATCGCTACTTCCTGGACTTAGTCCGCGTGAGCTTTGTTGAGCTTTTAGTTGTGTTAGGGTTAAGGAGGGGAGTCTAGAAAAAATTACAATGGGTCAAATTTTTAATTGATCCAATCATGTTGAAAAGTTATACCACAGTATTGGTCTATCCATAAAGATTTAAAAAACAAAAAGTATAGTTTGTACTATCTGAACTTTTAAGGGCTTGGGGAGTTAGGTTAACAGGTTTTTTAAGTTATGATTTGGATACACAATGGTAAAATTATTGTGTGTAATCTTGTCTAGATCTCCTCATTGGGACCATTGCAGAACTATAAAAATTCACATCCAGGGGTCCCCCAGATCTCTACAGATTTTAACCTTTTCTACTTAAGGGATGTGTACAAATGATTGCAAATAGTCATTTCTCTACATCCGTGCATTTATCTCATAACCGTGACACAGCTTTTACGCACGCGTCAAGATACGCCGTCTTTGTGTGCGAATATAAAAACGTCGTCGCTTGAGGCCAGTGCACGCGGTTTACTTATTCTTCCATCAGATATCGCGCTCACATCACTACACGGAGGTAGGGAAATGGGAGTATAGCTCCCGGGCTAATGTAAATGGGTTTATTGGTGCTGTTAAGATTTCCATTGCACATGGGTCAGTTGGTTAAAACACTAAATCATGTCTTTTAGATACAAGAATGCTGAAGTTGAGAAACGAACATGTATTGATAATGATAATCATTAAAATGGTTTAAAAAACTAAATTTAACACAAACACAAATATATTTAAAAAGTTTGTTATTTCATGCCATGCAAAAGAACATAAATATGAGGCAGTCTTGTGTGCGGTCGATATTACTATCCTGGCACTCTGCCTGTACCCAAAGTTGAATTATAGGAAACAGTGGCAAACTTGTCTGTCGATGGACGCAGACAAGTTAACACAGTATACTTATGTGACTTTTCTTTGTGAAAATTAGACCCCACAAGTAGCAAAAATTAGACACACAAGTCATGATGGAATAAAAACAATATACATAAAGAATGGAGTCACACAAGTTTACCTCAGTTAGCACAGACGGACATGTGATTATTTTTGATATTGATTTTTGTAGTGCCATGCAAGAATGCAGAAGGCGCCCTACCAGTCCTTAATTCTTTCTGACCGTTGGCCGTGTGGCCCGTATGGCTGTGTTTCAAAGTTAAAGTTGGAATAAAGTTTCTCATTCGAGAAGTAAGAGTCAATTGCTAAAGAACATGGGTGGATCATGTCGAGGGTTGACAATCAGAAGCCTTCCCCAAGCTCAAAATTACTGATTTTGAGAAAGGCGATGTTTAATATTTCTATAAGACAATCTTTCATTACTCAAAATGTAAAAATCTCGGAAAAACTATATATGGTACTGTAAGCAAATCATTATATAAAACTTAGTAAACAAAGAAACTTTTTATTATGAACAGCAGAAGTAAAGAAATTCTTTAATCTTCTTTTGCTTGCTGAGTTAGATCCTTCTGATGGTACCTGAAAACGGGTAATCTGGGAGTTACATCTTCAATTCATGCTATGATTGACACATTATTTCAACCAGATGTTTAAGCACGTCACCCTTTGGAACTGTTTTAAAAGAAATTCATCAATATAAGTGGGATATAAGGAGCTAAAAAGCTGTCGAAATTCTGGCAATTGTGCAAGCTAGAAGCCTCAACTCATTTGTGCCAAATACAGTACCATCAGAAGTCCTAATCAGAGTTAACTTTTGTTAGTTAAACAAGGGTGCACCATGAGATGTGGTGGAAGTGTTATTTGTTTTATAGGCCATAGGAAGAAGTAGACTGAGTTAAGGGTTCATGGTTTCAGAATCTGTAGGTGATTTAATTTTTTTGGTACCAAAACCTCAAAATCACCAAAAAAGTGAGTTACGTCCTTGTTTGGCAACCCCTCGATGTATGACCCTTGGAACCTTATATGTAATGTGGTCAAAGGGGCACATACCTAGGTCAAAGGGTCATCTGAATGGTCAAGTTAATGGGTGAAAAATTCAAATTGGTTCATTTGAGAAGTCCAATAGCTACAGAACTGGTACATGTATGCCCCTTGGGAGACCTTATATGATGTGGTCAGGGGTCCATACCAAGTTCAAACGTCATCTGAGGTCAATTTAATGGGCCTTGAAACATCAATGGCATTTTGAAAGTTAGAAGTCCAAGTTCAACCAAAACTTGGCCTTACATGCAATAGGGAATATCATAGATAAATGGTCCAGGGTCAATTGTAAAGGTCAAGTTCCTCGAGGTCAACGTTATAAAAGGGGAGTGAAGGAAAGGTGGACACGAAAGCAGTCGACACTTGTGGTTCGAGAAGAACGTTGTCATCACACTATGTGGTATACAACTTTTTATTATGGCACCCACAGCATGGGTAAAAAATAAAAAAAATGAAGCCAAACTTTTAATTGTAAGGCAGCTATTGTGTGGTTATGAGACCCAAAACTGCATTTTAACAATCACCTGTTAAATTATGAATGTTACCAAAGCAACAAGTTTAGTCATGCTCTTTTGAATTTCTACTGTGGGGCAATACAAATTGTGTGTCTTGTCGCATACGGGTTATAGATACAGTATCAAACTACTCATGCATTTTTTTTGAGTTAATTCTAGTTCTCTTTTTTTCTCCCTCTCCTGCTGCTCAGGTTTTTGTAGACAAGGTACCGGTAATCATAAATACTATGGAAAGAGATTCATAAGCACATGTGGCTAGAGGTAGACTCATTCACGTAGCACTCTGACCGTCGTCGTACGAGATACCGGCCCGCATATTTTCGCAGAAAGCCTGAGTAACCTCAGGCTAATGGTAGAGGTAGAGAGTAACTAGTGTAGCTATGAGTAATTCACAAATGGCTAGAGAGTCAATGCAGTGACATCATTTGGCTGCTGCCAGTTAACAATCTAATATAGGAAGCAGAGTAATTGGTGGCAACTGGGAAAATGGCTTACACCACCCAGACTCATACCATATGGATAATGATCTATTCAGATGAATCATACACTCCAATGGATAGAACAAAGGGAATTGTGTACCATGTCCCCATATGGGGTATTGAATCCATCTGGAATAGCCATGAATAATACTGCAATCAGCGTCATGATCAATTCATGAATTGGTGTATATGGAGTGCATGTGGTTGTCATATGCAAGTTCATGGCGTGTGCAGATGAAGGTGCAAGTGGTTTTGTAGTATGACCCCCCAGTGCATAGACAAACCATCATCGATAATGAGCTGACCATGTGTGTCATAAAGACTAATCATATTAATTCATACACCCCCTATGGAAGGTATAACTGGACTTAAGTTACTGCCCTCAATCTGGGATATCAATCCATTTGGAATAGCCAAGGAATATCAGCAGTCAGGTCTGATCAATGCATGATTGTCACATGCATCGTGCAGGTTTATGTCATATGTAGGGCATGTGACAACCATACATTGATCATAACCGAATGGGATCATAATTGAACTATTACAGAAATAATAATAGTAATAAATATTGGCTTTTATAGAGCGCCCTTTCTACAAGATCACAGCACTGTTGCTATTATTATTACCGCTGCCATCTGGAAATTGTCACAATCATGGCGCTTCATCTAGGTCAGCAGTGCCAAGCGCACCATACTTCAGCACTTAGATGTATATTCCGCATAACAGCTACCCCGAATTTGCTTGGATTGCGAGGTAAGTGAGGTAAAGTGCCGTGCCCAAAGAGCATAGCCGCAGCCGGGCTCGAACCCACAACCTTCTGGATCATGAGCGGCAGTCATATCCAATGGACCACATGTGCCCCAATGATGAATTATTACACTCCAATGAAAGTTCAACTGGAATAAGACTGCCTCCATTTATGGGGTAGTGAATCCATCTGGAATAGCTGTGGAAGAACCAACATGCAGGTCATGATCAGGCATGGTTGATCATATGCAGTGCTGTGGTGTCATATGCAGTGCACGTGGTTGTCATATGCAGTGCATTTGTGGTTGTCATAGCAGTGCATGTGGTTGTATATGCAGTGCAATGACACAAATACATTGATCATGACCTGGCAATATATGGATTCATAATGTCTTCCAGATAAATTCAGCACCCCCAATTGATGAGCACCTGTGATAGCACAACTGAAAATAGTATACAGCCTACCATATGGGGTATTGATCCATCTGGAATAGCCAACACTCAGGTAATGATCAATGTGTGGTGTCTATGAAGTGTATGTGGGACCAGACATTGACCATGACCTGACCATGTGGATTCCTAATGAGCTATTCCAGATGAATTCATTACACACCCATTAGGAAGAACATCTGGAAATTATTTGACGTTAACATGCATACCATATGGATAGTCCATCCATTGGGAATGCAAGGAATAACAGACGTCAGGTCATGATCAATGGTCAGGTTCATATGTGAATGCATGTGGTTATCATAGGCAGTGCATGTGGTCATATGCAATGCATGTGGTTGTCATATGGCAATACAGGTGGTTGTCACTGCAGTGCAGTGTAGGTGGCCCTGGTGGTGCTTCTTTGACCCGGAAAAAATTGTTATTGGCTGATTTTTGCACCAGATAAGCAGAATGCAAACATACAACAAACATATCCAAAATCCCCTTAACTCCCCCTGGGGGAAAAATATTTTATCCAAGAGGGCCGCCAAATAGCCATATTTCAGCTTTACAGTAGATGTTGATGATGTTAGTGTTTTTGAAGATGTTTTGGGTCTCAAACAATCCAATATGTAACAAATCTAATCATGATGAATTCCTTATGCCCAAAATCCAAAATGGCCGCCATTTTATGAATGAGCTATATCTCAAGTTTTTGAATATGTTTGAGGTTCAAAAATTCATTTTTTGTTCAATTAAATCATTGAGTTTCCTTAACTCAAAAATAAAAATGGCCACCAATATGGCTGCAAACTTGCTGTTCATTTATATAATTTCTTCTCACTGACATATACTTTCTTTACAAGGTATCTGCATTGGAAGGTCGGTCAACGGTCACATATATATGAGGGTTATTTAAAGCAATAATACCAAGAAAGGGATTGGTTCTAATTACCAATAGTAGTAATTTTATTCATACGTTTAGTCTATTCGAAAAAGAATGACATTTGGGTATTTAACCATAAATGCAGATTAATTATAGGCCTACATGCACCGTCTTGCCCAGAAATGGTATAGAAAGAAGAGGCAGGATCACTAGTTCTATTTGTAAAACCAGTACCAGAAAAGGGAAACGGTGGTTGGTGAAAGAAATATAGAAAAGAGAATCCAGCGACAGTGGGAGAAATAGAAATAACATTTGGGGGTGAAAACACATCAAAGAGGACGTCTATTACAATAATTCAGGTTGGTTTTGTACCCATCCCTTTTACAAATTTCTCTTATTTATTATATCTATTTATGTATTCACTTATTATAATGGGGTATATTTAGTATAATTATGTGAGGTCATTTATTGTTTTTATTATTCGCTTATTATATTAATTTAGAATAATTGATTGGTTGTCTTTATCCTCTTTTTCCTTTCTGAAGTTAGAATTTAAAGCAAATATGTGTAATGGCAGCCATTTTTGAATTCAAACATAAGGGAAAACAGGAAAATTTAGATTTAAACTCAAGTCATCAACACATCTCTGAGAAGCCAAGATATAGCTAATTATATGCCATTTCAAGCCTATTTTGGCAGCATCTTGATAAAATTGTTTCCCCAAAGGGGATTCATGGGGGGATTTTGGATATGGTTGTTATATGATTATTCGGCATGTCTGGTGAAAAAATCCGCTCAATAACAATTTTTTCCACGAGTATGACAATTTCTTCTTCCGGGGACTATACTAGTGGCAACCATGCATTGATCATGACCTCCTGCCTATGTGGATCATATGAGCTTTCCAGATGAAGTCATTACACACCCTATGGGAAGCACTTCTGGAATGATACATGGGGTATTGAATTCATCTGGATTAGAAAGTGATTAACCACATTCAGGCCATGATCCGTGCACTGATGGTTGTCTATGCAGTTCATGTGACACCATGCAATTGATCATGGAAGATCATGTGGATCTATGAGCTCTTATGATGAATCATGCACCCCCCTCCCCCCAGGAAGGCACAAATGGAATGATAATGCCCTCCCAGGGGTATTGAATCAATCGGGAATCGCCAGTAAATCGCATATTGAATGGTCATGTCATTCAATATGCTGTGAATTGACACTCATGCATTGGTCATGATCATTTCACAAAGAGTCATGATGATCATAAATCCTTCAAGCCATCACAAGTTCCAAAGTCATGTACAATCTCCAATATATTATTGTATAAGGTTGAGGGGTTTTGATGTTGTAAATCTGTGTGAAATCCACCCCAATGCAGATATTCGAATGAATTCAGTATCCTCAATTGGAACGATGTATAAGGATACCAGTTGGTCTTATACAAGGGGTGTAGGGACCATTCTGCATAGTCCAATTGTAATGTGTTTTTTTCACAGTAAATAGGATGGTGAAACTAATCTCCTCTAACAAAGGTAGAGCCACGGGCCCATATTGAGTCCATACTCTTAATTCACCAAAAATTTCTCTCAAACGTCATGTGATACTTAACAAAATACTATTTTACACACTAATTATAACCATGCTTTGCAATCCTTTAGCCCATTTGTTTAGTGGCCTTCAACTTCTTGAACAGTTTTTACTAAGTACTGATGAAAAGGTGTTTAGTACAATACAGTATAGGCACATTGAATGCATTATGGGAAATTGATTCCCAAAACACCCTCGGAGATAGCACAATTGTTAATATTGCACAAGCCACATCTTGGGGGTGCACAGCATCTGTAATTTTAGCTTATATATATCATGTTCATATGTAACACTTGATTTACTTGACCATTTTCTGTCTACAGCTAGCTACAGACAGATGAACCAGGCTGACAGCTCATCACAATATCAAGGCCCGTTTCTACCACGCACCGGGGTATCACAACATGTAACAAATAAGGCTTAAAAAAAATGTTTAAAGCCTTTTAAATTTTTAAAAATATTTAGGGTCGGTTGCCCAGATTTTTATTTTGTTAAAGTGAGCATGTACATTGTTTTAAATGAACACGGATGCTATATTAAGCTTTTCAATAACATAGCAAAGCTCTTTTGTTTTGTCTTATAATGTTCATTTCTCTTTGTATTTTGTGTTGGGAAAATTGGGGTTGAGGATGACAAACTCATGGGTCAGTCAGCAAAATTTTTATTTTTAGCTAATATTGCTTAAAAATGAGTTGGCAGGTTCTTCTCGGTCGGTCGGTTACGGCAAAACAATTGTTTTGGGGGGGTAAGGTCAAGCATATTGGGGACATTCAGCAGTAAATTATAATTTGGGAGGGGGAAATGGTCACTCAATGGATGGTTTGGTTCTCCCATGAGAATAAGTCTGAATAATTGTGTGTATGCCATGAAAATTTTTCACACCAAAAATCCAACAGCTGATTAGGCCCTGTAAATATCTGAAAATGCACTGGAATTCTGGTTTCATCCTTTAGTAAAGATAGCATGAAATTTTTATAGAGAGGATCAACGGATTACAAGGATTGTACAGCTTTTTATTCTGCAAGAGAGTCTTTTGTCTAACTAATATCTTACACCAAGGACCAACCAAAATTCTATGCATGCAGGTTGCTGTAATTTTAATCACCTAAAATATCTGTAAATCATTGGGGCCATTCAGGCTTTGAGATGCCCACTGTAATGGTATATGAGTTTCATCTTGTTGAAGTACCTTCCCCCTATACTCCATAAGTTTGTGCCACAATATTATTCATCTTTCCTTGGAGATGACCAGTGCATGTGTTGAAAAAAAAAAGTGTGCTGGGCCAGACTCGAACCGGCAACCCTCTGTATTACTGGCACGGCACTCTTGCCAATGGAGCTAAAAGCCAGGGGGGAGAGAGATAGATATCATCTATAGGTGTACGTCAAAAGGTTGTCTTTGCTTCCTAGCGGAAGGAAATCATGGATAATTTAGATTTTACAAGTCATCAACACATCTACTTGAGAAGCCAAGAATAGCTAATTATAGCAATTTCAGCTATTTTGGCGGCCATCTTGGATAAAAAGTTTTTCCCAAAGGGGATTCTTGGGGATTTTGGATATGTTATATGATGTATTCTGCATGTCTGGTGAAAAAATCAGCTCAATAACAATTTTTTCACGAAGTATGACTATTTCTTCTTCAAGGACTATACTAGTGGCAAACCAAGGCATTTTTTGGATCGATTACCTGACTATGTGGATCATAATGAGCTATTGCCAGATGAAGTCATACACACCCTATGGCACGTCCTTCCTGGAATATTAGTACATGGGGTATGATTATTCTGATAATGTTGAATAACCACAATCATGCTGAATCAATGCATTGTTGTCATATGCAGTTCATGTGACACCCATGTTCCATTGATCATGACATGATCATGTGACATCATAATGAGCTCTTTTCATGTGAATCATGCACCCCCCCCCCATGGAAGGAACAACTGGATTAGTACATTCATGCCCATATGTGGATAGTGAATCATTGGCATAGCCATGTAATAGCATATGCATTGGTCATGATCATTTTCACAAAGAGTCATGTTGCATCATAAATCCTTCAAGCCATCGCAAGTCCAAAGTCATGCTCGGAAAAAGTGGGTGAATATGGGAAGCTCCTTCACAGGAAAGTTGGCCATTTGGAGGGAAACTTGGCATTTGGGGGAAATTTACACATATGATATAGCAGGAAATCTGTGAGAAATGCGAATATTGTTTCCCAGGAAATTTACATTTTTTGAGCCTGCCAAAGTCATTGTACCTATCCATATATTATGTATAAGTTATGATGGGGTTGATGTTTCGTAACTCTGTGTGAAATCCACCCCATGGCCAGCTATTCGAAATGAATTCAGTATCCTCTATTGGAGATGAATACTGATTACCAGTGGTTTCTAAAGGGGTGTAGGGACCACTGCAATAGGCCAATTGTAAGGTGTTTTTCAGTAAATAGGATGGTGAAAACTAATATCCTCTAACAAAGGCACAGCCACAGGGCATATTGAGTCCATTCTTAATTCACCAAAAAAAATTTCTACTTCAAAAGTCCTGTGACACAACCAAAAGTACTATTTAACACATAAAACCATGACTTTTGGCACTCATTTTAGCCCCAGATGTTTAGTGGTCCTTCAACTTCTTGAACCAGTATCTCTACGTTACTGGATGAAATGGTTTAGTACAATACAGTTAGGACATTGCAAGGCATGATGGGATTGATTTAAAACACCCTCTGAGATACGGCACAATTGTTAATATTGCACAAGCACATCTTGGGTGACAGCCATCTTTATTTAGCTTCATATTACTAATGTTCAAATGTAACACTTTTGATTTACTTGACAATTTTTTGTTACAGGCTAGCTAACAGATCGATGAAATCAGGCGACAAGCTCATCACAATATCAAGCCAGTATCTTACCCACGCACCTGGTATCACAACATGTAACAAATAAGGCTTAAAAAATATGGTTGCCGTAATGGAGGAAAAACTATTAGGGTCGGTTGGGCCAGATTTTTATTAAAGATGAGCTTCTCAATTTTTAAATGAACACTGCATGCTACTATTTAAAGCTTTTTCAATGGCAGAGCAAAGATCTTTTTGAGTTGTCTATAATTTTTAGAATGTCAATTTCATCTTTGTGTTGGAAAATTGGGGTGAATCATGGGTCAGTCAGACAAAAATTTTTTATTTTTACCTAAATTGCTTTAAAAAATGAGTTGGCAGGTTTTTATAGGGTCGGTCGGATTACGGCAAACAATTTGTTTTTGGGGGGCGTAAGGTCAAGCTATTGTGGACATCAGCAGTAATATAATTGGGGAGGGGAAATGGCAGCTCAAGAGAGTTTGGTTCTCACCATGAGAATAAGTCTGAAAATTGTGTGCATCCTGGAAAATTTTCCCACCAAAAATCAAACAGATGATTAGGCACTGTAACATATCTGAAAATTGCACTGAAATTCTGGTTAATCCTTTATGTAAGATAGCATGAAATCTTATATAAGAGGATAAAAGGATTACAAGGATTGTAAAAGTCATTTATTCTGCAAGAGAGTCTTTAATGTTTAACTCATTTCTACACCAGGACACGCCAAAATTCTCTGCCATGCATTGCTGTAATTTTTATCACTGAAAAATTGTAAATATTTGGAATCATGCATTTTGAGTGAGAATTGCCCAAGTAATGTATATGAAGTTTTCATCTTGATTGGAATTACCTTCACCCCTATACTCCATAAGTTTTGAACAAATTTACTTCACATGTCCTTGGAGATGACCAGTGATGTGTGAAAAAAACAAGTGTGTGGCAGACTCGAACCGGCAACCTCTGTACTACAAGCACTGCGGCTCTTGCCAATTGAGTTAACAAGCCAGTGGTTGGTAGAAAGAGCGATAGATATCATCATAGGTTTTAGGTTCCAAAAGGTGTCTATTGCTTTCCTAGCGGATAGCATCAAATATAGACCGGTCCGAAATTGACATAACTGTCTTGAATAAACATACGAACATCCTCAAAGCAAACACAAGGTGCTTGGATGTTCTCAAATACATCTCTGGTTCCTCACAATAGATGTAAGAAAATCGCATACAAAACCTGGTCAAGGTACTGTCAGCACCAATTCATGGATAGGATGGGATTCCCTTCAAGTTAGTGGTATCATCACTGGAGCCTGTGCAGAGAAAAACGGCCAGATTTGGCATGGGTGATTACAGTCAGTGAAGTAGTGGTAAAACCAAAATGTTAAGATCGTGGCAATCTCTTGAAACCGTAGGAGGAAAGCAAGGTTAACAATAATGTATGAGGGAATAGGGGGCAATAAAGAAAGAAATTAAACAGTATCAACTATGAGCCAGTGGTACGCAAGACTAATGTCTACAAGTATAAGCTTTATCCACGATACCGGGAATGGGAACACCTTTGATGGAAACCTTGTCATAACTTCAAGAACTATTACATGTACAACCAATACAGCACCCTGTGCGAGACCAAAGTTAAGTGTACAGCTATCTGTGTAGACCGACGCAACAGAAACTATTCAGAACAATGTTTTTGGTTCATATCATAGTTTTAATAGTGTCAGTACAATGTACACAGCAAAATTCTAACTGTATACAACTTTCTTGGTACAATAACTGCTTATCAGATAGCATTGGAAAGAAATAGAAAGCACATTATGCTATATCAGTTTTGAAGTTCTACTAGCAGCGAAAACAACTTTGGAATTCCTCATGTGCATGAAGTTCGTCATAAGCGCAATAGCTTGCCATGTTTTTTTTAATTCCAATCAACCGTCCCCCCGCCCCAGCATCACATTCTGTGTATTTCACTTTTGAGGTTTTTTGCGAATTTTCCGCCTACTTACTAATTCATCGAGTTCTTGCTATCCACAAAGTTTTTCAAAATGTGAGGATGCCTGATTATGTAGTTAATTTACAGATTTTTTGTCCTTTTTCCCCTTCCTCAAAATCATCATATCCGATTTCACATACTGTCGTATTTTTAAATCTCCATTCATTTACACGTGTTTATATAGCGTTCTATTTTATTTGCCGATCGTAAAATAACGATTTCACATACAGATCTTTTTTGACGTATTTCCATCGGTATTTCGTAAACAAGTTTTCACATAGTGATCATTTTACGTACATTGAAAAACACAGGTGTAATATGAGTCGTATTTGCAATATCCTTTGTGATGTCATACAGATTTATACTTTGTAGAATAAAGATGCAGATAATATATAATTGCCAGTATTAAGTTGGAGTTATGGTTTATATTGGAAACTTCAAATGTTCTCAAAAGAGTATAGTGTAGATGTTTCTTTTATGCCTTGTTCTACCGTATATACATGAAATGTTGCGGGAGATTTTGAATTGCGATTTCTCGCGAAAACGTGTTTTGTAAAATACGACAGTATGTGATGTGGCGACGAAACGCTATTATGCATGTCTTTTGTTTCTGCAGGAGAGCCATCGACTCAAGACCTATAGATTAAGTCATTCTTAAGACATGACAGCACACAGATGTATCACATGCAAGGCTGTGACTGATCCGGGCACACGCCCGCGATGTTCAGAGTACCGGCTTAAATATCCAAAGGAACCCGGTTGTGAGAATTAAATAATGACAGGTAATTTGCATTACTTGTACACAATGCTCTTCAGTCTTCATTGATGTCACATCCATAAATATGACAGGTTTTGCAGAAATAATCATGATCACAAACCAACAATAGTACATGCATCGGGGTCATTGGCCTACTGGTGCTTCGTAGATATTTATTGTACACATTCATTGCTATGCATGTTGCAACTCCGATCGCTGAACTTGACCTGGGACATGGCCTGACCTAGTTTTGACTACGACCCAGCCACGTGCGTGTGCCTGCAACATGTTGAAACTAGTTTTGCCACTTGACAGTAATCAAAACTCTTTCGCGTAAAGATTTTTTCGGTGCAACTTAAATACTTATGAAGATAATTTAGTAATGACATCCTGATTAACGTTTCCAGAGTATTTTTACATCTTGTTTAACCAAACAATTGAGGTCAGTTACTCAGTTGATGTATGGTTGATGTTACTTGATGGAATAGAAGCGTACGTTTATCTTAAAATATTTGCGATATCAGTTATATCACCCCATTGGATTAAAACGGGCGATTCCATCATTCTACCAAACATTGACATTCCCAAGTATTTCCAACAATACCAGCTATTTACCACAATCTTATCAGGATGTCAGTCTAATGTGGAATGATTCCGTAATCACTGGAGTGCGATGTTTGTTGGCCACTGTTTACTATCAATCATACATTTTTGCGATGTTTTAAAAATGTGTTGAATGATCCATTAGTGATAAGAAAACACCCATTGAATTACAGAAGGTGTTTTGAACTTTTTGTATGATTTTAGTCATCATTGGTCATGATGGTATGTGGTCAACTTTGGTTGTTGAATTCTGCTCCGGGTACCCGCCCGGAAATTGAAACGGGGGAAACGGGTACCCGGGAACTTAATTACCTGTTACGTCATAGCATTAATCACATGGCAGCTATTGCAATTACGACCTCATTGCACTTGCATGACTAATTATTTTGCTCCTTGCTGATATGTGATTTGGTAAATTTTGGTTACAGTGATTTCAGTAAAGGTGAAAATTTTATCAATGGGGGCTGGACTCCCAAAAAGCAATCCACTTTCCCCTTTTCTGACAAAAAATTCCCCATCAAATATTATTACAAAATAAAGCTCAATGATACATCAGAAAGCCTTGTAAGCCTATAACATCAGCAATTTACTGGGAAAATATTAGTCTTGTCCATCCTGTGCAGTGTGCAGAGACTATCACAAATCCCCATCGTTAACTTCAAGACAAAACCCTGATGTGGAATTAGTATGTACATAGATATGTACATTTCCTGGAGATAAACAAATGGAGCAATACTTCTGTCACATCTTGTAATGTATAGTATCATTAAGAATATTGTACTCAAAAGTTTAACTTATTTTGGACCAGATTTTGTACTGGCATTCACAAGATTCCTTATAGGAGACACAATGGCATGAAAAAAAATATATTCAGACATAATGAAATGGACCCTTACTGAAATCACTTCCACAGATTTGAAAAACAATTAGGATGTTTACATTCTGTAAAAACAGCAAGAGTTTGTGGCAGTTCATGGCAATTCCTGCCATGGAAAATCAAGGTGTTGCCATCCCTGCCAGACTTAAATCTAGCATGTTTTGTGACAATTCAAAAGCATTCTTACTTTGCCTTTTTACAGAATGTAAACACCCAAATTATTTTCAAATTTGTGGAAGTGATTTTAGTAAGGGGTCCTTTTCATTCTGTCTGAATATTTTTTCATGCCATTGTGTCCCTTTAAACATCCAATTGTTAACAAGTGGAAGTAATATCGTTCGGGTTAATTTTTCAGAGGGTGTTTTGTGTAAATCCCACGATGCATCGGTTTTGGGAAATTTCACCTCAATAAGGTCATGTGATCCCACAAAAACCCTATTGTTAACACATAAAAATCTTGACTTTTACCCCACAAAGGGCTGGTACTTAGGGAATTTTTAGCATGATCATGAAATGTCTTGTGGTTCTTATAAACTTCTTGAGCACTTTTTATCCCTAAGTACTGACATGTGTTTAGTACAGTACAATATAGGCACATTACAATGCATTATGGGATTGATTCAAAACACCCTCTTGGTAATTTTAGTGTTTTAACATTCTTGGTTGGACTCATCCTTGAAGGTACAAGTTGCATTAAAACAGTCTGTTAAGGCTTTTGAAAAAGATGCTAGCCCTATGTTATGAAGGGTAAAATGAACAATTTCTTTAAAATTTGCCTTACTTTTTAACCTTTAAAGAGGGATTTTGTGATCCACGGCCTTGTCCCCCAACCTACCCCAAAAAGTTGATTTTTATATCATCTGAACTGTTAGCTTTAGTAATGCATGTGTACCCAATCTTACTTGCAAAATTTGATCCTATCTGTAAGAAATTTGCTAATTTGTCTATGGGAACCTGTGATATATATACGCATTTGCTCATAACATCAAACCACAAGATCGGTATCAACTGAAATTTTTGGAATAAGTTTTTCTCAACGATATCTCGCAAAACAAAAATCAGGATCGCAAAATACACCAACAAAATAATACGACCAACAACTTTTATCTTCTGACAAGAGATCACACTGAATGCAGGTTTTCAGAAAACATTCCATTTGTTTAAACAATACAATTTAATAGACTACACATGAGATTGCTTATAAGCAAATCATGCAAATATATTTCAATTTTTTATACAACATAAAGTACCAATTTTAAAGTTGATACAACAGTACTGAATTAATTTGGTCAATATTGGGTTACTCCTTGTTACTCAATACTCGCTATAATCTGATTTTTTTAAATTCTGGGACACGAACGACCAAAACACAGAGTATGTGTATATTCTTTCCACAGAAGCATGTCTCTATGCGGCCCTGACGATGGTCAGCCTTACTAGGTCACTTGCACGTAAGTTCAGGCATACTCGTGTGTACTTGAATGCATGTATGCTTGTATCAAGCTCTCTGTGTGTACGTCATGTCCCAGAATTAAAGAATATGATTATAATGGGGTTTTGATATAGGCTTGATTTCTTTCTTTCATCCAAGTCTTACAGCAAGGATACACCCAGTATTGCCTAGATGCAGGTTAAAACACCTGCAGCATGAAACAACCAATACACTTGGCTTTTCAATTTGAAACCCATAATACTCCCCTTGTGATAACCACTAATTTTTAAAACAAAGACAGGGGTGTGATTTCAAATGTATACTCCTGTACTCTGTGTAAACCATACCACCATTCTTACAGTATCTCTGATTTGCTCATTACATGACATTACTTTTCAAGTGACCAATCAAAATAGTGCTCAGATGCTGATAGGCAGATAGTGTCCAGGGGGTTAAGAAAAATAGAGCAAGTGGGCACATGTGGTGCACTTATGCTTATGAGGCAAACACCGACATAAGGTCGTGGGTTCGAGCCCCGCTGTCGCCAATGTGTTGTGCACCTGGGCAAGGCATATGCTGGGAATGTAAAACAGACTCACTGTGCAGGAGGAGTGGCAACCCCCCCCCCCCCACAGCAACATTATATGATGGAGTCTGGCCCAAATGCCAGAGCGAGAGAAATGGGCACTCCGCCTGCAGGCGCAACATTTACATTTAAATTAGTATTCTGGAAACTTGTTTAACTAAAAATTGTATCAAAGGCCGACTCAGGGATTTCCTGATGATGGCGCCCTCATTTTTCTGACAAATCGTGTTTTTTGCATAAATTTAATGCTTGTCCACACACTAATCACTGTGTTAAATAGCTAAGCTCAAATCCAGACCCTCTGGCTCAAATCGATGTCCTTCATATTGAAAATCAGTTTTGTTTTCAATTCTGGATTCGGAATTTTGGTTATACACAGTATCCTATGGGACTATATAAAATACATAAATGTCTACTGCATCAAAATGAAAAATCCAATTCACTTCAAAATTGGGAATTGGGCATTTTGAATGGCTCTCTTTAGTTCAAGGAAACTTTTTCTAATTATACATACAATTATATTTAGACATTCTGAGTCCGCTGTAAGCACATGAAGGTTTCACAATAATGGTGTATTGCCCGTAATTTACAACTATTCTGGTAGCATTTAGATGTGAATGTATTTACTTTTTGTTTTACAATTATCTCACACTCAGGTATATGCCCACTTAAAATCATGTAAAAACCTTTCTGGCTACTGGCTTAATATTTAGGCCTACCACATTACCGTAGTGGGAGAGGATTTTTTTGCACGGAGTATGTTACCAGTGGGCTCTTCCATTTACAACTCCTATTAAGGACTACCATACTACCAAATCTTCCACAGCGGCAATGTCGATAATTTTTAATGAAATGGGACCATCATGACAAAAGCTGTATTTGTATTTATTTAGAGTATACCTCCTTTAGTCTTCCTTTACCAGCCAATCATCAGCTACATCTCAGTCCACTGCAGGACGAAGCCTCAACATGTTTCCAGCTGGATTAAGGCTACCTTCCATGCTGGCCAAAGGCGGTTGGACTCCTGTAACTTGAGTGATGAATGCAGGTACAGACCCGGGATGATCCCAGCTACTCTTATCTTAACTTTTCATGCTCAGGATTGCTCCCTCTGACAAAAAACGCTTACATTACTCTCGTGAACCATGAGTGCCGGCAGCCCATTGCATATCCTGCACAGTCTACGTCAATGGGTGTGAGCGAGGAGAAATTCCATAATCACACTTTTAATTCAAGTATATGCAATTTCCAACCTTATACAACTATTTGAGTATGACCACGAAACTGGACTCTCGCTGCCGCCGGTTCAGCACCTTAGACCGCTCGGCCACCCCTCCCTCTCACGATACAATGCTCACATACAAAGAATACTTTTTTAAAAATATACACTGAATTCCCATTTACCCCTACTATATAAAGGGTCCAAACGTCCACCTTGCCTTCGAAAAAAGAAATTACACGTGAATAGGCAGAGGATGAGATTAACCTATTACTGGGATAAACATATAAAGGTTAACTGCGTCTTCCAATCTTAAATACATAGCCATTGCCCCTATGACACATCCACGTGTGCAATGATGCGGCATTGGATCAGCATTTTTACTGACCTACATCAACCTATAACCGTACTTACTGATCTTTACTTCATGGCCCTATTCACACTGCAGTCACTGCCTTCCTAGTCCTTGGAGGTATGGGCAAGAGGGGCATTTTGCATGTCTCAATTCATCTCACAGTCAATGTAAAAATTGGTTCAATTCAAACTTATGTACGGCTTTGTAAAAGACTGCATATTTTTTAGTGAGAATTTGCCCCAACTTATGTAAATATTAGTTCATACAAAAAATATGCAGAGGGTCCATTTTCATGGTCACTCTTAGTGCAAAAGGCATCCAACATTCCTTAAATAGTGTTGAGCGTTATTTTGATAAGGAGAATGTGGCCAATTGGTTAGGTTATTTCCCTTCATGCTAAAGAATATATTGTTTAATCACACACTAAGTTCTGGATTAATTTGTATAATTACTGATTAAAAATTGCATAAATAGTGATTAAAACTAGAATTCTGCTTGTGGTTATTTGGATGTGGGCAAATGAACCGCAAATTATCCAGTCTTTCGGGGGAAGGTTAAGCTCTCACCCCCCCCAACAGTGTTTTTTAGCATTCCATCCCCTGTAGATAGCATAGATATCCTCAAAATATGCAAACACCCAAATGTTTATTTGATTCAGACGTTGCATTTCAGTGGTATAAACAAATGTTAATTTCAAAGTTCTCCATTAAGTTTCTTTTCATCGATGTGTTGGCAATTTTTGTCGAGTCTACCCAAGAGAAAATAAACTAGGACAAATGACTGAAAATGACTGAATATGAAAATAATATTGTGAAGGGGCATGCTCAGTGTAAGAGGCAGGGGCAGTGTCCACTTGATTTTTTTTTTGAGGGAAACTGGGAAGAAAAAGACATTTATGCTAAATTAGCCCGTTTTGCACCCGTTTGTTCTGCATCTTGGACATTTTTTATACTATGAAGTGCAGATATGCTAGTTTCAACTTGGAAGTCAAATGTATTCACATTAAGTACATCGTGATCAAATTAGTACAACCCATACTTTAAATCCTGAGTTTAGAATAAAGAATGAAATTTACTCTTCTTGCACCATTTTAAGTGCCATGTTGGAAAAAAGTATGCAATTTTACTTAATTATAGTTAATTCATTAGTTATTGTGGCTCGAAAAACTGCTTATTTCCCTGGAAGGAGATTCTGATTGTGTAAAATTTCCAACGAGGTCAGAGAAGTTTCTCAGTCAGTTTCATTTTTAAAAGTATCAATCAGCTCAGGTTTCACTCGAGGAATGCGCATTTCCCGGGAAGGAGCTTTTTGGTAATTGTTTTACTGTTCACAACAGAAACCTAATCAAACCACCAATTAGCCTACCTGCAACCAAGCAATGATTGTCTTGAGACAACTCCTGCAACCAATGCTCATTCTCCACAAGTTAAAGGGACACAATGGCATGACAAAATATTCGGACATAATGAAATGGACCCTTACTGAAATCGCTTCCACAAATTTGAAAACAATTTGAGTGTTTACATTCTGTAAAAAAAGGAGTAACTAATATTTCTTTGTAAGCTTCACTTCTCAGCCAAGGATGCTGACCATTACTGCCATCTTTTTATAAAACTTGAAAAGCATGCAATCATCAGCTCACAGACCATTGCTATTGTATATGTGCTAATCCCAGCTAATCCACCTTTCACTTGTCAGATCAAAATCTTACTACAAGCCTGAAGTACAATGTCTGAATGCTGGTCTGAATGCTTTGGAATTGTGTCAAAAACATACTAGATACACTGTAAATTCTGCCAGGGATTATCTTGGGCAACTACTAAATCGCATTCCTATTCTACCGAAGCCCGAATTTGTTTAAGTCCGAAGATGCAATCCACTACTAAACCAATTAATAACAAAGACGGGATACTTCGATTTTGAATAGGCAATTGATTGAGTGATCGCTATGACCTCATATTCTTGTTTATTTTTGTCATTTTCCAAAACGCTATAAAAGCGTTTGCATTTTTCTACACTGTCAAATTTTGTTTGCTTGTTTTTTTGTTGTGTCTTTACCTTTTATTAATATTTTAGTGGGCATGGGGAATTTCACTTTTCCGGCACACACCGTAACACGGCCTTTACATCTGTTTTCGACGGTTGCATATCAGGTAGAGTCTGCCTTTTACTCCCTTATCTTTGATATTATAATTGTCGAAAACGTATATCCTTTCCAACGATTCTAATTATCCATACGTTGATTGACATATTGATTGACAAGTACGTTTTGCAAGCACATACAAATCGGTACATTTGCACCTCTCTGCACCAAGACCTATAAACAAATCGGCAACATCAACGCGAGATAATCTTTTCGGACTTATGTCAATTCGGACTTCGGTAGGGGTACCTACTAAATGTAAGATCCGCACATGTATGCAAATTAGCGCATTAGAGACTATTACAGACTGAATGCATAGGCTTGCTGTTTATTCTGTTGTTTTCCTCGGCATCAAGACTAGCTGTGAATTCTTATATTCAACAACTACGCACTCCTTTCGATGTAAACATCCATTGTTTTCAAATTTGTTTGAATTGATTTAGTAAGGGTTCATTTCCAAATTATGTCTGCATATTTTTTTTTTTTTTCATGCTTGTGTGTCCTTGTAATGTCCTTTGCTTCTAGAAGGAATGGATCAATGTGTACTAACACCTGTATCATAGTTTCACTGAATTACAGTACAACAAAAAAAACAACCAGTTAAGTAAGCTCATCATTTTATGGGCCAGGGAGTATACATCATCCGGCAAGTAAAACAATACTCACATATCTTAACCTTCCCTTGCAATAGATTTTGCAGATCTTCTGATACAATCACCTTCCACACAAATTGTTCCAGGAACAATTTGTTTTTTTTAGAGAGATTTCAACCAAGTATCAAATAGCTCAAATCATATACTACATGTGAACTCAATAATTTGCACCATGATAAAAAAAAAAAACCCATCTATTGCATTTTTGGTCCCCATTTTGGGCTTTCAATAACTCTAATGTGCCACTGTATGTAGTAAATTTGAATTCTTAAGGTGCCATTTGGAGCTCAATTAGTTATCAAACCATTCAAAATCAAGTTGCAACATGGTCATGAAAGTTTTTGTAGGTAATATCATAATAATATTCCTATGCATAAGTCCTGTAAAAATGAAACCATGCACTCAAATCTCAAATACAAATATTTTGTACCTTAATTGCTTCAGTTCACCAACAAACCATGGTTTGTGGGAATAAAAGTGCAGCAGAAATAACAAAATGAAATTTTTCAGTAACAGTGCAAAACTGAGTATACTGGTTAATGGTTTTATGCATTTACAAGACCATTCTACACAATATTAAATTAGAAAATTGGGTCATTTAGGTAATCAACTAAAAGACGGAGCAATCAAACCCTTAAAGTAACTAGTTTTGTTAGAAAGCCCCCCCCCCAGAAAGATTTATTTAAAAAAAACACATTCATGATATTCTGCAGAATATTAGTAAATATTTTTCCCCCTCATACTGAAACTAATTACATTTATTAGGTTTGTTTTTGCTTATTTCCTTTCGTTTAGATGTTTCTGGTTAAAGTTGTTCTGACAGACGGTCTGGACATTTTTTGTTCCTCTCATGATTTTGAGATAGAAATGGCTGTTTCAGGTGGGTGATCTGATTCATGGTCAAGTTTCTCAATGTTTTCCTTTTTTCTTTCCCTTTTTTCCTCCCTCCTCTTCCCCTCCCATAAATAAAACAATAAATTACAAATTTTAAATAAACAATCTATCTGTATGGATTAGACAGTAGAAGCTTAGGGCAGCAGATGATAGCGAAACGTCGCTTTCTTTAAGCGAAAGTAAGTTTTGGAGTTCCATGTTTGATTTTTTGGTCTAGTTTAAGGGTCCGTATCTGGGCTTCTCCACCATCATTTTTTTACAAGATTTTACACAAATATTTAAAAAGTACAGACTCATTACATGAAATTTACATAAGACATTAATTGTTTACCCGGGAGTTTAGATTATTTTGCCCATAAACAACATAAAAAATGCTTACAGAACTCGGGATTTCAGAATTCGTAAGCTAACAAAGTGTGCTTCTCAGTATTGCAAATAATAATTTCATATATCATTCGTAAATAGTTTATTTTTCATATTTTAATCTTAAAAAAGAGGTTTTCAAACAAAAGGACCCATTTCCGTTTCCTGTTTTACATAATCTTCCAACCAAGCGTATTTTTAGGATATATATGTAATAAGTAATTTGTTTTGCACCAAACATTCACGTTATGTCCAAATAATCTGAGTCCTCGTTGTTTTAACACAATTAAACATAATTTATTCTAAACGTGTAGAGTGTCACTCGCCGGGATCACTCACCATGTCATTCAATACAATAGATGTCCAACGCTTTCATCACCAATGTTTCTTTTTTCTACTTTGAATTTCCCGTTGAATTTTGTTTAATTCGTCTGGTGTTTTACTGTAGTTTTGAGTTTCAATGACGACCATATTTAAAGACCACATAAGTGAATGCACATTTTCTGAAATATATACTATAAAATGTTCCTTTTATAATGTTTAAGTTTTAAAAAACAATTTTTAAAATCTAGAAACGCCGACCTTTACAGTATCACGTGTGAGATTTTTGCCCGATATTATGGTCCATGACCATGAGCTTATTGTGCAATCTTGCAGGTATTTTGCAGCTTTTAGAAACAATGGGTTGTAATTAATTAAAAACAGGAAGACCTGCGCCTAAACGGTCCGAGATTGAAAATATGAACTATAAGTCGATGTAAAAGGTTTGTAAGCATTTTTTTTTTTTTTTTTTTTTTTTTAAATTAAATTTAAATATGGTACGGGCTCTCAATGAGTACTGAAAAAATACATTAAAGCCAAATTACACGATGATGCCGAAGGTACATTTATAGAGTTTGGATATATGTATTCAAAAAAAGAAACGTTGTAGTTTTCAGAATAACACGTGTGATTTCGTATGATTCATGACTGTAGTTTTTTTTTTTTTATTTTCAAAAAGGGATAAATATTATTAGGTAGGTCCCAACATCACATAACCAATAACCCGAGGGCGACATGTGAGAAGCGATTGGGTCCGGGAACACCGCTTTAACAACTTCTTTGAGCTAATGCTTCATATACAATATCAATTTCAAATATAAGTAAATAAATTTGTTCAATTACTTAAATTGTTTCAAAATCAAAGTATCCAAGCATAGAGTCAACTAGTTGAAAGAACGCGTGAAAGAGAAAAAATAGAAAGGACCGTGCAAAACTGTAAAAAACAATGGTCATTTTGTTACGGGAATATGTCAGTGGGAACCAATCAATATATTATCAACTCTTCATCATTTTTGGTATCAAAAATTTTGATCAGATTTGATCCAAATTTGTCACATTTTGCAAAATAATTTTGGTGAGCATCCTGATGACTAATCTATTTTTGGAGTGTAATTTCAACCCTTTGTTTGAATTTCATTATTTTCCTCTATTAAGGTCAATATCCATATAAACAACAGTGCAATTTATCCTTAAATGTGTAGTTTAGCTAATGAAAATTAATTTTTCTTTATGTGAATTCAAACCACTTTCGCCTCAATATAATCACTGTATGTATTACAGTGAGTAGTCAAGCACATTTACCTTGAATACCAAAATCACTGGTTGCCCACTTAGTCAGGATTTTGGTGTCAAATACAGGCAAGAATTTTCACTGCCACGATAAATCAGATTGAGTAACAAATGAGGTCCCACGGACCCATAATTATAAGCGTCTGAAGCAAATTTTTTTGCAACTGACATGTTTCCAAACCCCATCAAATGCAAAATTTATAATTTTTTCTGCTATTCAGTAGTCTTTTTGGGAAAACCAAATTCACAATATTGCAATGGCTATTTATACTCTTTTGTATTGTCTGACCGAAAACCAACTTCTGTTAACATGAAATAAGGAAACATGATACCGTCAAAAGTTGAACCCAATACACAAATAAAATCAAGAAATCTTACGCACTATGTTTTTGGAAACTGATAAGTACCTGATTAGTAGTACTACATAAAAACAGTTGGAAGGGCTTGGTCTCAGGACCACAAAATATTTTACGGACCACATAAGTCTGAACATTTGTAAATAATGGGGGTCTCATGGACTTCAAGTTAAAACTAAGTGGGAACCCTGGCTCAAAATAACCGTAACTTTACTTTCTTGCTTGTTTGTTAATTTTAAACTTATACCCCAATTGCCCTAGAAATAACGACCAACATGACGGTCACCGCAAACAAGGGAGGTAGCGTTATTTTTCTTGTTAGATCTAGGAGAAATTTCACCCTAAACAGGCAGAGGGTCCTCTCACGTGATTTTTGAAGTGGTCAAAAAAACCAAAAACAAACAAACAAAAAAAAAAAAAAACTTTAGGGGATATTAGTATCCCCAAACGCGCTTTTTTACAAGTGATATTTTTTACAAGTCCTTCATCACACACCCTTTTTTATGCATACCGAAATTATTCATGCAGCGAAAAGACATTTTCCACTTAAAGGTGGGTTACCAGATCGACAAGACAACCTCGCCCTTTAGTTTGCTCCATCAAAATTAAGATGTTGGTATCGGAAGAAAAATCATGGAAAGGTCCAGGAAATGTTCCTTTCCCGTATGAAATGCGGGGTTATATATCCTACGAAGCAATCTAATTTTGCTTCTACTATACGAAGCGAGCAATTTAACTGAAAAAAATATAATTCATCCATGTGAGGGGAGAGAAAGATCATATGAAATAAATAATTACCATGGTCGTATAGACCAACCTTAGCCAACATGATTAGGCGTTAAAAGTCGCCGCTCTACAATTGCAGGTGTAATTTACAAGGATCAGGAAATAAATGGAAAAGATTAAATTGAGGGTGTTTGAAACATAGCCAATATGGTAATTTGTTATAGCCAAATTTCCATGCCTATTATGACTCAATTTGAAAGTTGAGCTCTTAATCGATTTTAAGAATATCAGCATTATTTTTACACTAATATTACTAACATTAACATGTATTGTACGATTAATCTGACAACCATATCTTATCATGCCTGTATATAAACTTTACATATATTAATGGTAATATATATGGAACTCTTTTTTTCAAATGAAGAAAGAAAATAAATTAAATCTACAAACTAGACTCGGTTCTAATCACAATTTACACCTATTTATTTATAAAGCTTTTTTTGCATTTTTGAAGGGGGAAATAAACGGCATATTAGAAATCAAACATATTTTCCATAGTTCATATTTTTACATTAAAAACCGTAGTTAAATAGCACGTAATATTACTGGAAATATGACAACGGCTAGGGTATAAATACTCCTTTTGTGTGGTATTATGACTCTAACTACCGTTGCTTTTCACAATTTTTTTTTCTGCTCCCACTACTTTTATTTAGATAATCAGTAATAAAGGCGCGAAGATTGTTTAATTAACCTGGATTGACCGTAATTTAAAGGGTAAAGACTGGTAAAAAGAACATTTTTAACAATGCACGATTGTCATCACAATATTTACAGTTACCCAAAATGCAAGTGATATCGGTTAGGCTATCTATGCTTTACATTTTTCCCAGCATGTGCATTTTCAACTATCAAATCAACACTTAATGGTTTTCAAAACTCAATGTTTGAGGCTTTTTGTTTTATTTTATGAAAAATCGTGTTAAATTTTCCCTTGGTTCTTTTCATGTATCGAATTATATTTCTCTTCAGGTTATTTGCCAATATGAACATTTCATTCATCACTAATTAACAAGATGAGACTATATCGCAAAAGTATAAATGTAATGTTTGTGTTTTTTATTGTTTTGGTTTTGCTGCTGCTGGTTTGTTTTGGCTTTGTTTTTATTTTTACTTTTAAGATGGCACTTTTAATGAAATTACTGATGAAATTAACAAAGGTTTAAAATTATGTCCATGTCATATCTGTGATCTGTGCGGATCTTTACTTGGAAAAAACAGACTGGACTTTTCAAAATTCTAAAAAAGCAATGTTTGATATGTGTCCGTAGGCCACCAATATGCACGTGTGATATACGCTCACTATAACAATGTGTGTAGTATGCCGTGCTGACAATGCAGAGAATACGGGTGTGCGGCACTGAAAGCGCTCATGACGTCGTGTAAAGTCATTCATATTTTACATGGTCTGATCTAGAGTAACCATTTTGGTTTGGTGATACAACAGAATGTAGCAAATGTATAATTGTTCAATCTTTTGCTAAATTGTGATATAAAGCAGTAATGGTGAAAATATTAAGTCATTTTAAAAAAAAATAGCGAAACATCACGAAAAAACATAAATCTGTCATGGTTCTTGTGATATATCTATTATTAAGTTACTATACAATGTACAAAATGTCCTCTACCAATGCAAAAACCCGCTAGTGATGTGATATGTACTTCTCGAGTTATAACGTCTTTTTTTAGAAAGCGTCATTCAAAACAAAATTATGTCAACTTTTAATGCAAATTGTGCTATTGTTTAAAAACTACAAGTGTAAAGTGTTGTAAAAATCATCTGGTGAGCCTTTGGACTCTTCAAAACTGATTTCTATCAAAAAACTCAACATGTACCACTTTTAACGGTTCAGTGATCTCGGACATTTCATCTGCAGCCCCTATACATCTACTTAATTGGCCATATAGGGCTACTGAAGATATGATGCCATGCTAGACACAATTTTTGCAGTGTATTGTCTTAATTTCCAATTTTACTTGTAAGGAATTGTTTGCAATTTCACTTGTTTACAACATCTTTTCCCAAATATCTCAGTTATTTCTCATTGTACTACATCACTCATTATTTATCATCGTGCTGTATTTTGTGATGAACAAAATAAATATTGATTGATTTTGATATATTAGCGTGTGTCAACAAATGTGGTTGACCAAATTTGGGGACATTTTCATTCATAATGACAAAAGGAAACACTTCCAGGCCTTATATTCACTGGGGTAATGAGAAAGATATGAATTTTCTTCGGATACCTTAAGCTCGGTTTTGATGGGTAAAGTGGAAGGACAAGGTTGTTGATCAGGTCACCCACCTTCACAATAAATCAGAAGGTTATCTATAATTGATGTTATATTTTAAACCTGTAATGTGCAAGAAGCAAAGACTTTGTGATAAGAATACCTGTACATTAACATTTTAAGCAGAATTCCACCGAATAGGACATGATGTGAGTTAACTCATGACACCAAAAACTCTTCATTTACGTTCAACATGATTTCAACCAAATGTGCCTTGCTTTTTTTCTCTCGCACTATTTGTCACCTATTCTCACCTTCTCAATGAAAATTTTAAAAAACATTAATTTTTTTATCCGTTTTGAACATTTTCATGATCAAATCAGAATTCCAAAACCTTTTCCATTTTCAAATTCCTTAACCCTGTATGATGTCATACAAAAATGATGAGCCAGCGATGGAATGCCAAATTCCATAGTAAAGGAACAAATGAGCAGTCTGGGAGAGCTACAAAGCTGGCACGAAAAACTGACAAAATGACAACCACAAAACCACCTTTACTCTGAGTCTATTAGAACTGTTAACAGAACTTTGTATCCTAACCAAGTTTTCCATTGGTCAGCCACTTTGTTTTCTATTATCACCAGGTGATATTAACCAATTGTGTCCAGAAAGATGAGCAGATCTTAGAAGCTCTGCGAATCCTTGTTATGGACTTCATAAATGCAGCTTTCAACAATTATGATGTCCAGGGTTACAAACCCATTTTTTGTTAGGGTGTCACCAAATGCCACAATTCGAGAGGACATCAGGATTAAATTCAACAGAGTTAATAATTCCAAACCAATTGCAGCGAGACCCACAAATATGAAGATGATAGTAGTAGTGCTCCAAAGAACATCAGAAATGTTGGATATTCACCTGAAAATGAAAGAAAAAAGAAACAAGTACAAAATAGGGTTATTAACCAAGATACTATTGGGCAGTTTTAAGGCAACTGAAAATATACAAACAGAGCAGAACAAAATATACCAAACAGAGCAGAACATATCAGTACAATGCTGATTGTGTCCTAGTCTAGCAGATTACATGGGTTCCCATGCACCCCCTTAAAGGAAATATGTCAAGATTTTTGTCAAGCTCAGTTTGACTTACATTCATAAAATATATGTACATACATCACGAATTCCTGAAAAATATACAATTTGATGTAAAATTAACAAAATAGAGGCCTTTTAAGTTTGTTTTTTGACTACGAGAAAAAAAAAAACGGGCGGATTTTTCGCCACGCTTCATTGATCAAAAGCGCCCCCATTTTGCTCTCCTCGTGACGTCAAAGTGATGACCAAAAAACATCGTGTTGACTCTAATTGTTATGCGTTACTGGAATATTGATGGATTAATGAAAGTAATAAAATTTGAAAATAAGTTACAGAATGACATATTTTGTTTCATTTCGTTGTGTTTTAATATTATTGATATAAAAACACATCGATCGCAGTTAGAGGAAAGTGGCAACACTGCGATATGATGGTCACAACGACATAAATTATGGATGGTCATCACTTTTGACGTCACCATTTTGCTACGAGATGGATTGTCGGAATGTTTTTCGAGGTAGCTATTAGGGCGGAAAAATTATAAAAGGGGCCAAAATACTCAAACAAATGGGGACCAAATTTTCAACTTATTTTGATGTATAGGTAATCTACGTTACTTAAGCTTTCCATCAATACCCAAATTTTCCAAATATTCAGAATCATGACATATTTCCTTTAAAACTAAATTCAACATGATTTTTAGAATCTCTAGGAAATCTCCTTAAAGAATATTATGTTACCAAAATAAAATATTGTCCCACGGGGGCCGGCTGGTGCCATCTTGAATCTAAAGAGATCAGTTATAAAAAGTGGTTTGATTTAGTTGACAGGTATCTCAAATGATTTGTCTCAAAATGCATGGGTACGGGCATTGGTGTAAGATTGTTGGTATGAGCATGAGCAATCCAGAAAAGTATAGTTTTTGCAATATCTAGGATGTTAGTTAGGTGGTAAATCGGTGTAAGATTCCCAACGACCAACTCCTTTGTCAGATTTGCATTGTTTTGTATGGGATTTAGGGATGAGTCTCTTTATAAAATAAACCACAACAGAAGATCCTAAATCATGGAAACTGTACATTTCCAGATTGCTCATGCTCATACCAACAGATAACCAACAATATGTGCCACAATTTTGAAAATTTGGCCCCTGACAATGACCATCAAAAGTTCAATGACCTTTATCACATTTTCACGCCAAATCTCGGTGTAACTAAACATCACACATTGCCGATTACACATTATTTTATGATTCCTTATCCGCCAACGGTCCCCGTGGGACAAATTTTTTATTTTGGTAACGTCAAATTTTTTTTAAGGAGATGTTCTAGAGATTCTAAAAATCATGCTAGAATTAGTTTTAAGGGGGTGCATAGAAACCCATGAAATCTGCTAACTGACGGGTCAAGAAGGCAGCCAAAATCTACAAGCTAAATCGGTACACGCCATATCATTAATTTACTAACAACGATCTTGAGCGGACTCAATATTCACGAAATACACTGTCCTGATTTACATTGTTACCAAGCTGACTTGGATGAGAATTTACCATGGAGCACAGATCAGCACATCACATGTGTAATTTAACCATGACCCTTCAGGCACTAAGTACTACTGAGTTGCACAAGCAGTAATGCTGATTGTGCTGCTCAGTCCTGTTAAGGTTAATAGTTTATGAATGAGTGTATTGACGTCAGAGAGGGCATCCGGTCAATTATTTGTTTGCTCCAATATCCTCATGGCGTACCATCACAGGGCACCACCCAGCCCGAAGGTTGGGGTGCGGCAACCTGCCCTACCTCCAAAATGAGGGTGCGAGGAATCACCTTGAGTCGTGCAGGTGCTGCCTGCCCAATGACGGTATTAAGCCCGATAGGTGGCTCGGGGTGGAGGTTTGTTAGTTGGAACCTGGGGAGTTTGAAGGGAAAGGGGTGGAGATAAGTGAAGAATTGAGGAGGAAGGTGGATGTGTGTGTTGTGCGGAGGTGATGTGAGCGGGGAGGGGGCTAGGATGTTGGTAGTAGAGGGAGAAAGTACAAGTTGTGATGGGCAGGAAATAGTGAAGGGATTGGGTGGTGTGTGGGTCTTGTGAAATAATTGTGAAAAAGTGATGGAGGTAAGAAGGAGAGCGATAGGGTGATAACACTCCATAATGGTTTTTGTGATGTATATAGGTAGTGAGGTTATATGTGGGTATGCGCCACAGTGTGGAAGGAAGCGTGAGAAAAGGAACAGTTTATGATGAGTTTGGTGGAGGAATGGGAGTTTTTGGGGGGGGGGGGGCAAAAACACCCCGGGGTGGCCCAAGTGTCGGTGAATTGGTCTCTGTGTTGGGTGATTTTAATGGGCATTGGGGAAAAGGATCGAAGAGGTTTCGAAGGTGTTCATGGAGGAAAGGGGTTTGGAGAGAGGAGCTGGAGGAAATGTGGTTGGAGTTTTGTGATGAAAAAGAATGTGTGTTTGCGAATACATGGTTTCAAGAAAGAGGACAAAAGAAAGTGACAATAGCTGAGGGGGAAATGAGACAGATTTGAATTTTGTGGTTAGTGGGCAAGAGGAGAGAAATTGCTGAAGATGTTAAGGTGATTCCAGGAGAAGTTGCAACACAGGTTGGTGGAGTTGGATAATGTGGATAAGAGGAGGTAAAAAGGTGGTGAGGAAGGTAGTGCATGCGAGGAGGAAAGTATGGAACTGCAAGAAGAAGAGACAACGAATTTTGAGATGAGAGCTGTGGGGAGCTTGTGGGAACTGATGTGTCATATTTGTGGGGGGTGTTTTAAAGGAATAAAGAAGGTGGTTACTACAGCATGTGATGACTTTTTTGTAAAACCAAAGTAGAGAGACAGAGATATACAGGGTGGTGGAATGGTGAGGTGAAGGCGCAATAGCCAAAGAAAGAAGGATGCATTTAAGATTGAGAAAAAACATACGGAAGAGACACTAGGTATAAGAGACTAAAGAAGGGAGCAAAGAAAGGTGAATGGGGCGAAGGCTAACGAAGGAGGAGCAGAGAAGGGGTCTGGAAGTGAGTTGAGAGAGCAATCCAACCTAAGGTGTAATAAGATGTGAAGGCAATGAAAAGGATGGAAAGAGATGTTGAAAGGGTGAAGATGAGGAGGGGAAGTGATGGAAAATTGAATTTCAGTGAGAAGATAGAGGTATAGTCTGGAATACAATATGGAGAGAATCATGAATAGAGAATGAGTGGGATCAGAAGGTCGAGAGCCTGATGCGGTGGAAGGGCCAGTTAAGAGGTCAGTCGGGAAGCAGTGGTGAACATCGAGAAATAAAAAAGGAAAATTTTATTTTCAAGTATTAGAAAATGACTGCTGAGATGATTAGTGCGAGTGGAGAGATGGGGATTGGTGGGATTAGGAGTTGTGGCAGGAGTGTTAGATTGAGGAGGATGCCGGATGAGTGGGCATAGTGGTGTTTTGGTGGTTCCAATTTTTAAAGGGGAACGGGGATGCAATGAGTTGTGGTGGCATATAGGGGTGTGAAGTTGTGGAGCATGTAACATGAACAATGTGCGTGGGAAGAGAGTAAAAGCAAATTCATGTGGTGTGGAGAATGTGGAAATAGATCCATGGGAGAATGCACAAATGGAGAGAGTGACCCCTAGTTTGGCAAGAAGATTTTGTGTGCATAAGATGCGAAGACTGTAGCTGGAAGGATGGTGTTTAGAACAGGAGGAAAGTGTGTGTGTGAGATGTGGAGTCAGTGAAGGAGTCACATACCTAGGTGGATAAGGTTAGTGGGGGTGGTTGATGCGAGGTGCCTGTGACAGCTAGAGTGAGGTAAGGATGGGTGAAGTTTAGGGATGTGGGGATATCCTTGAGATGAAAGTAATGGTGTATAAGCGGGCTGATCAGTGAGGCTGTATGAATGAGACATGGGTCTGAGCGAAAATGAGATGGTGGGGGGGGGGGGGGGGTGGATTTGAGGGGGACGAGAGAGAGCATGATGAGAGCGATGGTGGTGTGAAGTTGATGGACAGGATGAAGCCTGCGGATTTGATGCCGATGTTGGGTTTGGAAGAGGCGATTGTCCGGTGGCAAAGGCGAAATAGTGTACGTTGGTATGCTCTCTCCTCCACTGCTTCTTCCATGTCTTCTTGAGACGCCCTCCTCCTAAACCTCCACCCAAACTCAAAAGCCCTTCTTAACACATGATCGAAGCGATAACGAGCATGTGTGTAAAAGGGATGTTGAGTTCGAGGAGGGAGGTTTGAGGAGGAGGGACGCCAAAAAGACATGGACGACAGCAAGGAGGAGGAGGAGAGATAGGAGGGTGGGTTGAGGATGCATTGAATCTGGTGAAATGGACGCGAAGGAGTAAGGGAGGTTGCTTCGAATGTGAGGTGAATCCGGCACCCCGAGACGGGATAAACCCAGATTTAAAACCCTTGTTTTAGTAGTAGTTAGAATGAGTAACACCTCAAGATAAATACTATTATTGCACAACATCTAACAACTCCAGTATATCTTGACAGGGGCAGCGAACAGGGTAAAATCTTGAGGGCAAGAAAAATTACACAATAGGGTCTAATCATCCGGGTCACTTGCCGGTGCATAGCCTTTATCATCGGCCCTCGTTTCGTAGTATCATTCCGTGACACACAAACTGCGCGCTACTTTCTAATAATCCGACTCTTAGTTCATTGCGCTGGTTCATCGGAGGTGAAACAAAGTGTGTTTCTACGAGGCCATTTGCGTTGGCAGCCTTATGACCATTTCTTTGGATTGTTTCTAGAATGCGCAAATGAAACGAATAGGCATTCTAACATGTGCATGTTATTTCCTAAGTAGCGGCTACCATTACAGTCTCCAGCTATCACTTCAGGCAAAAATACGGTGATTTTATGCCAGTAGTAAACAGCAGCTAGGGGAATATACCACAAATGGCAGTCTTATAACTTCCCCATGACGTCCGCGTAGACAGCTCATTCCGGGTTAAAATCTTAAGGAGGGCAAAAAATTAAC
>JAMKCH010013052.1:0-27841 GCA_023653785.1 Ophioderma brevispina
GGAAAAGAAGAAAGGAATTTAGCCGCCCCCACTGGGGTCATAGATTGGTAGGTAGGAATCAGTTTTTAACCTTCCTCATCAGACCGCCACATCAGACGCCTCTAGACTGGAGTAGAAGGAATATACTTCTATACTGTCTGGAGCCTCTATAGATGAATGCTGCCTTAATAGTCGAAAATCGACTTCGAAAAGAAACCTCTGTTCCTGTTGGAAGGAATATAGTAAAGTGGAAGCCCATCTCTGGTAGCCATAATCAACAAGGTTAAGTTGAGAAACCTTCTACTCCATGGTAATTTAATTTCTTGACCAGCTGTGCTTGACACGATCCTCTTCTGGAGAAGCTAAGCTAGATCAATGACCTTCCAAAGAGATCCCATCTCAGGAGAATTAAAGAGAAATCCTTGGTGTAAGGTTCAAAGCATCAACTGCATTCTGTCTTCGAGAGCAAACTTTGAAAAGGATCTGCAGGAAAACTTGATGAAGATCTGTAATAGATGGAAAAACGAACATCTCTCAATAGCTTCTTAAGGACAGATCCACAAGAGGCTCAAACAAAACTGCTCATAAGATGACTTTTAGACAGTAAGGCTAAACTCGATGTACTCAAACCATCACGGGCAATCTTTACCAAATGTCGAAGATTACCATCTTACATTCAATCAATGAATCTATCATCTTACTCCATATTATATGAGAAGAACCATTTCAACTCCAGCTGATGGGCAAGGTCTCTGCTTGAATTTCCCCCCATGGCTATTCCATTATGATACTAGAAGAACCATCTTAACCCCAGCTGATGGGATGGACTCGGCTAAGTAAGTCTTCTCATCAGACTGCTATTAATCCCAGCACAAGAGTGGTAACCAAAGAACTTTGAAGAAGAACTGAAATCTTCCTCCCATGACTCGAAGAATCAGGAATCCTATCTGAGAAGGGGAGTCTTTTTGGATAATTTTCCAAATAGACTTCAGAACTCATCAATAGTTCTCTGACTGATCAGCCACAGGAATAAGAGGTTTCACCTACTGGTTCATGTAATTTTTTAGCAGCTGAACAGAAAAGAAACTGTAGACGTATCGTTGAAGAATAGTCGAATCACATTTCAAACCTCGAGAACCAAAAACAGCCGACAAGCCAGGAACAGGTACTTTTTCAAAGAAGAAGAGCGGACATCGGAATAAGGCGCACCACAATTCTGGGAAATCTTTCACAGTTTGGTATTCTCTATCAAATCAGAATCCTTACCCCACTTCACCAGTGCGCTTTCAACTGGTAATACTTCGACTAGAAAAAGTGCAATGAGTGGACGTTAGAAATTAGCAACTAGTGGTTGAGTAGTCTCAGAAATCTCGCTTTTAACTGCAATTAGGAAGAAGGAGTTGTCCCTGAGGTAGGCTCATAGTTGTGATGAATCTTAAGAAATGAGTCATGAGAAGAATAAACCAACTTCCGGATAGGTTACTTCTACAGATATCGTCATACATAAACTAGTTCCTCACATCTGGGGGAGGCAGGTCACTTTACGCAAGCTATCGATTTCTACACTAATTGAAAGAAAATATCATCATCTTAGTCTTGATTTCGAAAAATCATAAACATTCATTCAACGTGAACTCTTATAAAAGAGTCCACTAAAAGAGGGCTATGTAATGTTGCCAGAGGAACGTTTCCCGTCGGAGTAGAAACTGATTTCTAATAACATAATCGGATATGGATCTTTAGTATAAGATATGAAAAAGTCATCATAGTCTTGATCCAGAAATATCCCTCTGATCATTGAACTTGAATCCCCGACGTGAAGAACTATCCGAATGAGCCTCTAAAAATTCCATAAATATGGCTAGGAGACTCTTGATGTCTTCTCTTGATACTCGAATGAACCCTCTAAGGCGAGTGGAGAAAGAATTTAAACGCGATAGTCTTCTCTGTACGGAGAACACTAACTACTATCACAAGAATATCTCTCCGAAGACTTGAATACTAAACCTACAACCCTCTGGACGTCGAGCGGCGTCTAGAAGAACAGAACACGGAATCTTCACCTTTCTGTACGAGATGAGTGAACATGGAGAGATGAACATTTCTGAAAGCACGACGACGGCTAGACGCTTGACTAAACTGGTATTAAGACGGAAAATGAACGGTTAAATATGGTCGACAACGGCCCGATGGTTAACTAGATGAAAGAACGGGTTTTGGTTCTACGAGGAAGGTAGAAGCTTTACAATCCTGTAGAACAATTGGCTACGGCCCTACGGTTAGCTCGACTTAATAACGGTAGAAGCACTTTCATTTTCAACAGAATAACCACGGTAACCGCCCAGCCGATCGGTTAGGCAGAGACGGACAGGCTGACTGTAAAAAACTGTACTCGTCCTGAACAGATGGCGGAGTAAGAATATTCTTTTCTTGATAACACCTCTGCATGGACAGCTCTAACTTTCCTCGGAGCCGTGGAGGAAAAGCTCTGACTCGTGGTTGAAGAATATCTAACTCCACTATCGCCGTAGAAAGACTCATTTACTTGTAACTAACTCATGCCCCAATATTAAATTAACAGTACCATCGGCGGTTCTTGCAGTCATGACCGAATTAAACCACGGGACGTGAAGCCGGTCGTCAGTGATTAGAACAGACTCGAGCATAATCATGACACTCTTAATTATTTCTATAACATCACACCATGCTATCTGATCCCCCACAAAAGCCTCCGTCCTTACGGGTTACCACCGGTACCTGTTGTCCAATTCTCTAATCAACATAAATAGGTCTTAACAATGGCCTATGGGCTCGATTGACTGCTACTACGGTTGCCTAACTCAGACTAATCATATGCAGCTATTTATGCATCAGCTTTTATCTATTACTCTACGGAGATATGTGACAGTCCGACTGCTCACGTATAGAGAATCGTCATAGGACCGAGGCGAAGTATCTCAAAGTTGAATACATAAATTCGCAGCTGGATAACTCAGTGTAGATAGCCTGAAGCCGTCGGTCCCTTACCGGTACCACCGGTACAATAAGCCCTGTTTTTGATTACTTTTACTTGTAGATAGCGGGGCAATCGTCGGACTACTCAACCGTTGTTAATCTTCCAATTCACTACTATAATGGAAGGAGTGGATAGATTAGCCGGTCGCAAGTATTCCTTAATCCACTCTGATTCACATGCATCAATCATAGGCCCTTTAATCTTCATAGAAGATAGAGTGGCTGGGCGAACTTGCCTATAAACTGGTGTATGTAAGCCTCTGCAACCACGGTAGTAGTATCAAAATCAGCCTGGAACTAATATCAAAGGTAGATCTTGATTGGTCCGTGGAGTGGTAGAAATATTTGGGTATAGAGTCATCGCTGGTCTCTGACCGGAGGGAGATGCCCTGGCCGGAGATGGAACTGTGTAGCCTTGGCCTTAATCATCTTGTCTTTCTCTCCATATACACATCTAATCGTCCTAAAATTCTGATTTCCAATTCTTTACCAACACTAGTGTATATATATCCAGGTCCTTCTCTTGAACAATAACCGACACTTCATACACAGTTCATGAGGGGTTCTTGTCTTGTCTTCGAAGGAACTCTACACTCAAACATCTCGGAGTGCACGGTAGAAGACAATCTTTCTGGCAACCTCAAAAGTAAGACGAAACATGCAGCGGATGTTATATAGAGTAATTAAACCCGTGCCGAGAACCTTGAGTATCCAATGTAGAATATATGATAAGGCCAAGGAGACAAGGTGGTACGGACAATACAGACTCAGGCACCCCCCCCCCAATCTTGAGAAGAATTAGAAGATTCATCGACAACCGATCTGAATCACTGAGAAAAACAGATTACATGGTTGCAAGCCCGCGAGGCTATAACAAGGGCGAAAGAAAATATAATAAATGCAAGGAGCAGACACTACACAGGGACACACACATTTCCCCACATGCCCTGGCGGTCCAATTGGTGGACTTACAAAGGGGGGAGCTAAAACCTGGCCAAGGAATAATCCCACTTAATACCACCGCATTACTAGCGACGCGAAAAACGCCCTTTAGCTCGTCGGGGGCAACCATGTGAGGGATACATCCAAATACTTATACAACATCTTCCGAATTCTGATCTTCCGAATTCTGATCTTCCGAGTTCTGCGCTCTCCGATTCTAATTTAAAAATCTTCACAAACATCATCAAGCACGTCATCCACCAAAGCTCCGATGAACGGTAGTTGTACAAAACATCTGCCAGATGCGATATATAAATTGTCTCCAATAAATAGGCTATCATGGTGAAAAATTATGTATAAATATTCCCAATACAAAATTACATGGGTCCCAAACTGATACACAAAAATGAGCAAAGGATCCTGGATGCCAGTGGCGATAGTAATGGGCGTACCGATGCTAGCGTGTGACCGCTACTAGGCATGGGCGTACCGAATTTTTTAATGTGGCATAAGGGTGTCTGATGCTTTTTGAGCACAAAAAATTGCACTAGTTGGATCAATTATCGTAATGCTAAATGGATAAAATAAGAACCAAGGTACCCTACCCAATTAAACATATTTCCCAGTTTCAATAGGGAGGCACATTATTCAATTCAAAATGTTCATTGAATCCACCATACCATTTTAACTATTTTCCAGTTACTGTAAACAAACCATATTTTAGCCTGTTATCATTATAGGAAAAAGAAGTCAGCACAATATTTTGCGGATGAATTGAGTATTCTGCCACCACTTAAATTAAAATTCGGCACCTTTACATGCGGTTTATTCCGTTAACGTTTGCCGAATTCGTACCTGTGGCAGAATCTAAATTCTTTCCAATATTTTTTACATGAGATGAGAATAGTGATGGCCGATCTTGATCCGCAGATCGGAAATCTGCCAGATTTTGGCCGAATCGTCAATTGATCGGGATTGAGAGAAACCCATCAGCTATACCGATCCACCTCATGATCTCATAAACTGTAATAAAAAGCCCCAAGTTTACTCAAAGACCACAGATTTTTAAAGCTGCAATTTATATGATCCTGTGATTACTACATTATGTCATGTATAATGCATGGGCTGTCATTTACCGCCAGAATTACGTTAATTGTTTATTTTTGCGTATTGTACGCATATTCCCTCCAACATCTTTACCCAACGGAAATGGCAACTGCGTAATGTATCTCATCTCCTTTCCGTCGGTAGACGGGCGTCACTGCACCATATCGCCATGAAGCTTGCCAGAAAACAATCCAATTAATTGTTCTAAGATAAAATTCTATGTCCTGTGTTATCTATACCTTCAGTCTGAAAGAAACCCCCATACGTATCATCATACGTAATTCAATCCCCCGCACTAGGTCAACATCGATCCCAGCTGATTTGGCTTCAACCCCCGCTGCACAAGTGTATACCATATGCACAAGTGTAATACCACATACACAAGTGTATACCAATGCTCAAGTTGTATACACATGTCACAATGTATACCACATGCACAGTGTATACCACATGCACAAGATACGACTATGACCCCTGAATACCCTTTGACCTCATCGTTACCCCACCTACGAGCCCTTGTTCCAATGCATAAGCATACCAAATATATGAAACTTTGATCCATCACTGCACTTAAATCTATCAACATTTTATCCAAAAGTGTATACCACATGCACAAGATATAATGAACCCAAGTGACCCCTAAAAGACCTCTGACCTCCTCTGTGACCCCACATAAGACTCTTCCTTACATCAATGTAATAAGCAACCAAGTATAACGTGATCCAGCACTGACACTAAATATCTAGACCAACATTTTAATCACCATAAAGTGTGCACAACATGCACAAGATATGACCCTAAATTACCCTGAATGACCTTTTGACGCTCATCTGTGACCCCAAATAAGAAAAAAACCCCTTGCATCCTGTCTCAGCATACCAATACGAACTGATCCATCACTGCACTAAAATGCTACACAACATTTTAATCATGTATACCACATGCACAAGATATAATGACCCAAGTACCCCTGATGACCTTTGGCCTTCCTCACCTGTTATCCTACATAAGACCCCTTGCCTCAATGTATAAGTATACCAAGTATGAACTTGATCCATCACTGCACTAAAATGCTAGACAACATTTTAACCAAGTGTCTACCAAAAGTTTGACGCACACACAGACTGACTGACGACAGGACACAAATACAAATCATACTGCCATATAGTCTTCCTGTCGAACTACCTAAAAAAATGACTAATTGTGGCCTTAATTTCAATAACTTGCGCCAACAGCGGCTGCACATATACTAATACCTAGGACAAATTTGTGCTGGCTTTCAAATGATATGTTGAATCTGAATCAGGATCGGATTGTCCAATCTGTCAATTTTCTGATCCAAGATCGGCAACCTGCGATCTTGGTTATGGGTTTGGAACGGTCATCAATAAACGGATACATCACACAATCTATTTGCAGGTATACCAAATCTACATTTAATCATAAAAGACAAAGTTCTTATTTACAGACATTATATTAATTGCAAAGCCATTATCTTTTAAATGAGACCAAAACCATGAAAATGTTGTCTTTATACTGGGTTGCTGCATGATTTTTCATGAATTACAAAGCCTATTTAGAAAATAAATTGGCACCATCATTTTGGGGTGGCAAGTTCAAAACGCATGACCTTAGAGAAAGACTCGGAGATTTACCGAGAAGGGCGCCTTAAATTTTCAAACAAATGGTGTTTTTTGCATATACATAATGCCTGTCCATATACATGTAATAATCACCATGTGAAATAACTAAGCTCAAATCGAAGTCCTTCATACAGAAAATCACCACTTTATTATAAAATTTCAGATTCGGAATTTTTGTTATAAACAGTATCCAATGGCAACTGTTATACTGCACATGTACTAAATGAAAATGAAATTTGGTATTAAGCATTTTACGTAACTATCGTTTAGTTCTTGACTATTTTTTTAATTACTCTAGCAATGCGTCAACGTTTCATTTAGAGGATATAACTACTACCATGAAGAAATAAGTTTAGAAATGCAAGTCAGAGTCTATGCATTGTCATCCCACAACGTCAACAATTTTATTGATCACAGCAAAAGAACCAATGAGGGTAACACGCGTATTCGAGAGGGAAATAGGCGGGCCCATTTTCCATCTTGAACTTCGAAGTGAAAGTCGGCAGCTTTCCCCCTCTGATATCACTTTTGCGCTCTTTTCGCAAATATTAGAACTATTTATGGTCATCAATGAACATTAATATCTTCATGAGGGATAAATAAAAATAATTCCTTATTCTTAATCCTTATTTGCCAATCGGAATACTTTGAAGACATTCTTACCAAAGTGAGAGGACTACATTTTTTTCACCCCGTACAACCAGAAATTGTACTTTTGGGCTATTTTCAGGATTTTCAACTCCAACACCAAAGGTTGTACAAACAGCAGCGTGGAATCCAGCCCCATAATCCTTTGCGCGCACCTTTAAATTCGACGGTTAATGGCGTGTTGACTCCATTTTCTTTTCCTTTGGTCGCCGTAAGGTCACATCGGTCCCCCCCCCCAAAAAAAAGGTTTGGGGGTATCAACACAGCTAATTACTCTACAGAGTATACGGTCACAAATGGTACACAAACTCAAAGTTAAGCCACTTGCACATGAAATTGAAATTGCCAAATCCAAAAGAAAAAAATGCCATGCAATGCAAGTCCGATATTTCTAGCCCCGTTCCTAGCCCGACCAAATATCCTTGCCTAGATCCGTCCGTCAACGTCAACCCTAGACTAATTAACGTCGCGCCGGTTACCTGCCCAAGTTTAACCCCTATTTCTTACTAATTCTTACCAAATGACCCAACACACGTTTTACATAAGTAAAAATGCTGGATATATCCACTGAAACTTGTAATTTACTAAAATTATCTTTAGAAGTATGGGACTATGTGGTGAAAGTCTTACGAACTACGAGTGGAATTTGTAAGACACGGAGCTATACGTTTGTGACGTAAATCATGTATATAGTCTCATATTACGCGTCGTTGTTTTTAATCATGCTGCTGGCGGACATTAGGGACTCGACATCCACTCAATTCCAGTTCGCTCAATCATACCTCTAATGCTCTACAGTTGATACTAGCTTCTGGCTTGGTTTTCAAAAATTCTGAGAGATGAAGAAAGATTGAAAATACTGTATTCACACAAAGACCGCATAGCAATCGAGAATCATTTCCTTATCGTTCATATACTATACATTAAAATTGAACCCACTAGCCTTAAGGCAGCTCTCGAATGTCCAAGGGGAGTTGTTGTGAGAACTAACGATTACATGTTATGCTTATGAGAGGTTCCCGGTGGCACGGAAAAACAAATTTGTAGGCGAAGAAGTACTTGGGAAGGTCTTCTGAGCCGCTGTTGGTTGTACCTGAACCTATACCTATTTTGAATCATTATATGAGAAAACAATTTGATATAACTTTCAACAAGATTTGAGCAAAGTTAAACTATAACCCCTTCGGATGTAAGCATATCCTTGCCCCCTCACCAATAAACATGAGAAATCTGCAATGCCCTATAGTCAAAAATTTTCCTTTGGATGTGCCCAAGAACTCAGAGATGTATCACCAAACACATAATTCATCCACTGTGCTGGTAAGTCCTGACCTTACACTACTTACAGCTGTAAAACTGGCAATTTGCTCTCCCCCCCCCCAACAATGATGGAGAAAATAATGAGGTGTCTTTGACAAAGACAGCACTATAGCAATAACTTCCTTACCCATTTTTTGGTCTTCATGTTTACATCAGCTGATGCATTCAGCAAGACTTTGCAGGTTTCTAGATTTGTTGATCAACAGCTTGATGAAGTGCAGTAGTACTTTTCTGATATCAAAGAGAAATATGCAAGGCAAACTTGTATTTATACGATGCGTAAAATATGTCCCCACTGCTGGCGCAATCACTAAGAAGTGAAAACTACACCAGACCATCCACTCTAACGGAACTTGGCACAGACACTGCCTGAGTAATTAGCTAGCTAGCATAAACATTGGGGTCAGAAAACCACTCAAAGGGGAATCTGGAGACAAATGAACATAGAATTTCGGGCGCATTCTCTGGGTTTCGCCCGTTCACTATATATTCAAAGAATATATACTGTGGGCCGTCCCATGACCTTTGACCTCATCAACATATGAGGGATCCCATGGTGCACCTATGACAGAAGTTTGGTTCCAATTGAACTTCAAGTTTTCAATTGAGGTCAATTGAGGGCGGAGTTGGTGTAGGCTCATCCACTCGCCTTTCAACAATGCGGCCTGGGTTCGATTCCCGGGTCGAGCCAGAGTCGTATGTGAATTTGGTTTCCGATCCATACTGTCTAGCAGGTTTTCCCCGAGAACTTTGGTTTCTACCTGCATCTAAAAATCGGACTCTTCCATAAATCTTTCCCTGCTGTTCTGGAGGCGTCCCTTGAATTTAATGCATATAGCAATATTGGGTTCTGCCTGGCAATGCCGAGGATTATAAAATAAATAAGTAAATTTTACATTTTTAGCCTATTTTTCAACTTACCTCAAATGACCTTTGACTCGGCACCGATGACCTTTGACCTTCATAACATATGAGGGATCCCAGGGTGCACCTATGACTCAAGTTTGAAGTTTGGTTCCAATTGAACTTAACTTTTCAAATTGAGGTCAATTTTTAAAAAACTTAACAATTTTAGTGACACACACATCCACACATACACACGCAAACGGATTGATAATGGTCCTCCACGCTAAAGCTGGTGGCCTACAAGAAGGTTCATAGTGATATGCCTGGGTCGTTTGTGTTGGACCCAAAGTCAAGGCATCGGAGGGGATATCGGGTTGTAGAACTGATGTTGTAACATAATTGTATGTCTTAGTCGCCCGGGCACACCTGTAAGATCAAGATCTCGAAAAAAACTTGGTCTATAGAGAAACAATACATACATGACTATCCCAATATGCAAAAAAGTGTGGAAGTAATGCTGCATGGCTTTTTGAAAAAACATGCCAAAACACACAATAAAATGATGTCACTAGCCTGGGCTGACAGACAAGCCCAAGCAGGGCAAGTCAACCAAATGATGAACATAAATCAGTTATCTACAAAGGGGGTTACGCTATGGTAAAAGTAAGGGGTCCAGTGGAAGAGAATTGGACCCCTTAACCCTACCTTTAGTCTGAAAACACGGGGTCCAAACCAGAAAAAAAGGGGTCCAAATGTGATTAAATTGCGTGGTTAAAAAATGTTGTTCTCGAACCATGGCATAACTTACTATAGCTCCACGTCATGATCAAGTGTATAATTCCTCCATGAATTGAATGCGCAGTTGGGAGTGCATCTTTAAGTTTAATTCACCTTCAATCCAAAAAAGCCCTATCTCGACTTGTCACTCAAATCTCCCAAATATTGACAAAAACAAAAAAGAGAAAATTCAATCAAAAGCAAAACACTGCAAAGCAAAAAATTGAAGGGCAAACAGACGACTAACTTATATCCCAAGACAAGTTTACTAAATAATATGCTTTACAAGACATTTTGAGTGTGTGGCCATTTGGGACCCACTGACACACATGACCCTGAGAATTCTACGGAATAAGTGCACTTTATTCGAGAAAGTCTGCTGAATTCATCAGGGTCATGTGTGTCAGTGGGTCACAAAATGGCCACCACCCATTTTTGAAGGTTTTATTCAAAAGGTGCCCTTTCTCACCTTTGACATCCAAAGTTCCAAAACATTTTTGAGGCCACATACACACAAAAGGGCTTCACACAGGTCGTCATCATGTACTACACTTCTGTTGCCTAGCATTTAAGGGGTAGAATTCGTATTCAGCACAGGTTTTAAAATTTTATATGATCACAAATAACGTACCTCAATGACTTCCTAAGAAGAGATTTTTAATCATTTTAGGTGGGAAGGAAGTTACAAATGTCTCCAAATATGGTTATTTTTATGTTTCTTTGTTTCATTTCGTGTGTTTACTTCCGGCTTGTAGTTCACTGTGGGTCGCCATTTTGTCGCTAAAGGTCATTGTGTCATCTAATTTGGATTGCATTCCATTTCGCTATAGGGGCGAGGTCTGTTATGTTGCCCCCGCATCTTACTATGACCGTGGACCCTGAGTTTAGAGGGTTTTTGAGTAAGGGGAATGAGTAGGGTTAGGGTTTAGGGTTAGGTAGGGTTAGAGGGTTTTTCAGGGGGGGGGGTAGATGGGGGGAGAGGGAGGCGGTAGGGAGTGGTAGGGGGAGAGTGAGGGGTAGGGGAGTGGTAGGGGGGAGTGGTTTAGAGTAGGGTTGGAGGGTGAGGGGGAGAGGGAGGTTAGGTTTGAGGGGTAGAGGTAGGGGAGAGGGGAGGGGAGAGGAGCGGCATAGAGGGAGGGGGAGAGGTTGAGAGTGAGGGGAGGGGATTGGATGTAGGGTTAGGGTTAGAGTTACGGGCGGGGGGGGGTAGAGGTAGGGGTTGAGGGAGGGACTGGTGGGGAGGGGTGTGAGGGGGCGAGCAGTTGAGGGTTAGAGTGAGGGGTTAGAGTGTAGGTTGAGGGTAGGGGTTAGAGTAGGGTGAGAGTAGGGTAGGGGTGAGACGTTAGAGTTAGGGTTAGAGTTTAGGGTTAGAGGTAGGGGTAGAGTTAGGGCTAGAGTTAGGGTTAGGGTTTGGGGTTAGGGGTAGGTTAGGGGTTAAGTTAGAGTTGGGTTAGGGTTAGGGGTTAGGGTTTAGAGTTAGGGTTAGGCGTTTAGGCGTTGGGTTAGGTAGGGTTAGGTTAGGGTTTATGGTAGGGTTTTAGGGTTAGCGTGAGGTTAGCGTTAGGGTTAGGTTAGGGTTTATGGTTAGGGTAGGGGTGGTTAGAGTTAGGGTTGGTTAGATTCGGGTTATGGTTTGGGTTTAGAGTTAGGGTTAGGGTTAGAGTTGGGTTAGAAGTTAGGGTTTAGGGTTTTGAGGGCTTCAGGCCTTAGGCTGGATAGGGTTTATTAGTTAGGGATTAGGGTTATACCACTTATCAATCCTACTCATATAGTCAATTCTCAACACTTGTCAAATCCAACCACAAGGTAACCACTAGGACAATCCCATGTATACCACTAGTCACTCCTAAACCGATTTTTTTTTTTTTTTGGTGCTTATTCGTGTCGAAATGAACCACTTTTTGGACACTTTTTTTAAATATAATTTCACACTTTTCTTGAAAAAGTCTAACATTTTGAATACAGAAATAGGAAAATTAAGATTTGGTCGTTTTCGAACACGTACGTACATTCAATACATTTCATTTACAATTAAAATTGCCAATCCATAAACAAACAATTGGATAGTGTCAAAATGAACCAGTTTCTTAGACAACTGTTTTAAACTGCCTTTTGACGGCTTCATGGACTAAAGTGCAATATAGATACTAGATTTTTTGCTTATTATTAGTCGAAATATAAGGCCGACGAAAAAGAAAAACAAAAAAAAAACCCCCCTTTTTGGGTTTTTTACGGGCGAGCGGAAACCTTTGAGTAGGGTCGGTGGGTCGGGCGAATTTTTGTTTTTTATTTTTTTTTTTTCTGGAGCTCAAAATTGCGCCTAAAATAGCCCCAAAATCTGCAAAAATCAAGAGAAAAAATGAACAATTTTCAAATTTCTGAAAAAATATTTGCCAAAATTGATAAATTAGGCTAAAAACAGGCGATTTTACATGATTTTGGGAAAAACTAAAAAAGAAAAATCTGCAAACTGAAAAATCAGGGGTCGGTTCATGGCCCGTAAGTAAAACAGGGTTTTTTTATTTTCGTCGCCAACTAACATTTTTTCCGTAAGCGACGGAAATAAAAAAAACCCTGTTTTACGGGGCACCGATCCGACCCTGATTTTTAGCTTTGCGTTTTTTTTTTTTGTTTTTTCCAAAAATCATGTAAAAGCAGCCTGTTTTTAGCCCAAATTTATCAATTTTGGACAATTTTTTTAATTTTTTTGAAATGTGTTTTTGTACAATTTTTTCAGTTGTGCTCTTGATTTGTCAGATTTGGGACTATTTTAGGCCAATTTGGCTCCAGAAAGAAAAAAAAATTTTAAAAAAAAGAAAAAATTCGCCCGCCCAACCGACCGACCCTACTCGAAGGGTCCGCTCGCCCGTAAAAAAGGATTTTTTTTTTCGTCGCCTAAACGTACCATTTTTTTTCATTTATTTTTAAATATTTGTGAAAAACAAACACCCAAACGTGGCCAACTCTCTCCTTGATTCAAAGAGCCGTCGCAAACGGTGTTTCTATATTCTAGTATTTTTGAAACTCCACAAACAAATTGCAAAAAATTTAGGTTGATTGAAGCCAAAATTATTTTCATCTTTAACAGCCATTCCACTTCCCTTATGGCCCTTTCATCACAATATTTTCAGGAATATACAGTTTTACGTTTCTTATATATTTAATATTATATAAAAACAATTTATTAGATAGACAGTTATATTCAAACCACAAACCCTTCTTTCCCAACGCAATTACACGGTGGTCTAATGGATAGACGGAAGACTCTAGAGATTACGGTCCAGGTTCGAGTCCGGCGGGAACCATAGGAATAAATGTTAGAAGAAGTAGTAATAATGAGTATAAATATCAGCGTAGAGGAAGGTAAGATAACGGATATGTAAGTCAGCGCGTGGACGGGGAGCGTAGGATAGAAGGAAGAGAACGAGAAGGTGGAAAGAGCAAGCACCAAGTATTGCGATATTTTTTTTCGCGTGATTTTTTTTTTCATTTTCTTTTATTATAAACTCCAGAAAAATACCATGCTCCCATTTTACTCTACCCCCATCAAAAGTTCGCCCTCTTTTAGAATGTCGATCTAGTGATTTGGGGAGTAAAATTTGAGCAATGTAGGCTTGTGGCTGAATACTAAATTCTTTCCAGCCTAGGAAATACATCGCCAAGAATAATGGTTTTTTGGTTTTGTAGAATTACTCGAAATGCCAAATAATCAACAGAAAAACATATTCGCTACTAACAATTATCAGGGTTTGCATTTTTTGAAAGCTTAAAAGGATGAAATTCTTGAGGATGTGTTTCGCGTAAACATCACTTTATGTCCGGTCGGCCATTTTGGACTCCCTAGCATGGCAAGATGGCATACTCCTTAGGTATGTCATGAATGTTTCAGAAATGATTTGCCGTTTTGGCCGATTGTAAGCTGTCATTTAGGAAATTTTGGTCAGCAAATGATTTTTTTGATTGGCTAACCCAGTTCATGGGCAACATCAAAGGCAGTTTTATGAAGAAGAACTGTGATGGAATCTAGGCAGGTACGGCAAAGAAATCAGTTGAGACAAACTTGTGGCTTCAAAAATATTAAGGTTTGTGGAATCGGTAACACATTTTTATCTCTGGTAAGAAGTAAAATTGGGAGGTTTCCAATTCCCAAATAGTAACACGGACATGTGGTTTGCCTGCGTCCAGTTGAAATTTTTGGACCCCCAAACCCCCTCTGATAGTGAAATTCAGTGCGTCCTTAATTAGCTAATTTTCCAAAAATCGGCGTCCTGGACGCATAACCGACCCCTGCCTCCTACAACCTGATATCCTGTGATGCTAAGACTTTCTGCTTCCACACAACATTACTATAACATTACGGGTGGTTGCACAGGATAGCTTAGCGTTTCTTCTTTCTAATTGGTATCAAAATAAGTACAAAAAACAAAAAAACACGCGTTTTTAACCTAATTTTAAAATTTAAAAAGTTGAGGAAAGTATGAAAATACCAGATATAAGGTTGAAAATTGATATTTTGCAATTTCACTGACTCAACACATTATTATAGCACTAAAATGCTTCGAGTATATAAGACTAGTCATTTCCCATCAAGTAGAGCCAAAAACTTTATGAATATTGGATATTCCAAAACTTTTTGGTTAAAAAATGAATTTTCTTCCATTCTACACTGTGTACTATGGGAATTGACAGTTTTGCAAACTTTTCACATGCAAACTTTCTGGTTTGAACATGCAAACTTTAAAAAATCATTGTGATTTTAATTCTAGGGCATGTTGGGCTCATTTTGGTAGCAGGGGAAAGAGGAGGACCACGGCTATCCATTGGTACCAAATCAAGTGCCTGTGATATTCCGTGATATTCCGATGTCATACTAGGCATGTTAGTATTTCTCTCCTGAAGGGATGGTTGCCCATCTATCACTTTGGGATCACCCTGTATCCTACCTGTGCCACAGGTGGATGTTTGTTTTTACATGAAAAGGAGCATAAAATGTCAATTGACAATTACACTAAATAATTTGGCACCAAAAAGGGGGTTTTTAGCAGGGCAGAAGGTGAGGGTTAAAACAGACAGGACCTAATTAAAAGTACGGTATCAGTATTTCAATGATGCATTTATATTAGAGAATAACCGATATGATCATTATTGTTGAAAAATCGGGCCGATTATTACCTTAATATCGGTATCTGATCGTTTCAGCAAAATTCTCATTTTTTACCGATTTTCTATACGATTAACTTAATATCAAGAGGTCCAAACTTGAATTAAAATTGTTCCAAACTGATGGCCAAATGGTGAAAATAAATTGAAACTGAAACAATCAATTTATTATTTTTAGGTACACAAGAGTGTGTATGTTGTTCCTAACTTACTATTTCGCCGTTTTTAGTGGTTTACCTAAATCAATCTGCTACTTTCTGGCAGCTTCTGGCTGTCGAATACGGCAATGATAGGTAAAAAATACACAGAAAAAAATCGAAACGAATGAACCGATTTTGAAATTTTAAAATCTGTATCAGTTAAATAAACAGATTTAGTGTTGCTCCGGTTTAGACACTAATTTATATGTCTGTGCAGTAATTCAAGCCAAGCCAGCTAGAATCAGAGCAAGGTCCACGAATCAATTTTTCGCAACATGCTTTGAAGCACCTCTAGTTCGTGAATGGGTTTGCCATTAAGTTTCAAGTAAAAACTCAATATTCACCTGGAACCGGTTTGTTGTCATTTGCCAATAAAAATAAGCATGGTTATACTGCACGTTGTACATACATGAAAACGAAAAATCTGATTCATCTCTAATTTTGAAATTTTACATACTATCTTTAGTTCTAGTTGACTTTTTTAATTACTCTAAGCAATGTGTCAAAGGTGATTTTAGAGGAATGACTAATACACATGTAGACATAATTGAGAAATGCAAGAGTCTATGCATTGTCATCCCACAACGTCAACAATTTTATTGATCACAGCAAAAGATTAAGCAATAGAGCGGACCCTTACGAATGGGGTCGTGAAGTTAATTTAAATGAAATTATTTTAGTTTTTTAATGTTTGCTCTTGTTTTAATGAATAATATAATTTAACCATGTCAAGCAGCCAAACTGATTTTTGCAGTGTTTGATTAATCAATTTAAATTTGTATTTGAGTAAAATTTCTGCACGCTTCTTGCACAAATCAGTATAAATTGGTCACTTACAGGACTGTTCAAAGACCAAAAGTGAACTCGACTAGTAATGAAATTAGTCATGTCAAGCAAGCCAAACTGATTTTACAGTGTTTGATTAATCAATTTAAATTTGGGGTATTTGAGTAAAATTTCTGCAACGCTTCGTGCACACTCCAGTATAACCTAATTGTCACTTACAGACTGTTCAAAAACCAAAAATGAACACATTGTAATAAATGACTGGTATTTTTCCACACTTTGTGCGCACAATTGTTTTAGGAACAGAGATCACCATGCCCTTAATATGACAAACCAAAATTTTAAGATTGCCGTTGCTTCCCTGTCATCAGTAGTCAGAGCTTCTTTTTTAAAGTGACCTTTTGAAGCCCCTTACCCTGGCTTGCCACTTAGGTACCTCTCCACAACCCGTTCATTTTTTCTTGACACTGGTCAATTTCTTTTTTGAGAATATATTACTTTGAGTAATGGGGTCGCCACGTACAAAAAAGGCCCCGAATTGTCAAGAAGTGGGGTCTCGGGATAAAAAGCTTGGGAACCCTGAGCTACTTGTAGCTTACTGTCTACTTCCGGTACTAGTCTACACCAAATGCACCTCTCCACCTAGTGAGAAACTACAGGTAGTCACCGGGGTAAGGTAATGTATAGTAACCCACATCATTGTATATCCGTAACTGTGTACTTTGGCAAGCCCTTCTTGTCAGCTACGCCGTCGCGTATTAGCTGTATGTACTGTGCAGTAGGTGCCGCGGTAGACACGGTGGTCAGCTGCAGGCTACCAGGAGTAATAAATGGCCATGTATTTCTCCACCATGTCATGGCGAGAAAATGGGGAAAGGGAAGTTGAGCTACAGGCCTTAGATGATTTTTTAGTGCTTAAGGTTCAGATGGTTAGAGTAGAACTTCTAGGAAATAGCAGTTTTAATTCCGGTCAGGGTATGAATTTGGTTCATTTATTGGACAATCGTCCCAATTTAAGATGTTGCTTAATGCGAAACCTAATCCCTTTTTTGATGCATACTTGCCTAGTTCTTCATATTGTGAAGGTGTTCAATGTCAATAGGAGCCTGTGGCAGGTTAGTGCAAATTATACTCTTCTTCCAAGATATAATTAGTTCTTTTGGGTCTTACTTGTTTTGAAGATCATATATATATATACTAGAAATTTTTAAAAATACATCGGTCTCGACCTCTTGTGTCGCCTGCCGCGGCGGTTTAGTGAATGATAGGCATAATATGACCTTTGACCGTTGAGATGTGACTTTTGACCTCATCAACAAATGAGGGATCCGCCATTTTGGGCACCTATGAATTCAGTTTGGTTCGGGCAATTGAACTTCACTATTTCAAATGAGGTCACTTTTACCCATTTCAGCCTATTTTACAACTTGACCTCACATGACCTTTGGACTTGGCATGTGACCTTTGACCTCTCAAAAAGTGGGGGATGCCATGGTTGCAACCTGTGACCCAAGTTTGGTTTAAATCCATCAAAGTAGAGGATATTACAGGCAAATGTAACCCTTTTTCACAACAAACAGAACAAATCACAAAAACAGACAACAGACTACAACAAACATACAACAACAACAACTACAGTTTTGACAAATTGGATCCCTATGTGTCTTCCGGCCTTAGGCAGGCGCCACAATAACATGAGGTGGAAGGCATCACAAACTTTTACCAGGATTTCTTGTTATCTTACATTGTGTCCAGCAAAAGAATTCACGTCAGCTTTAAGATCAATGTATTCCTGCACTTTTTTGTGTTACCACGCTGTGCGAACGACCCAAGTCTCCAGTTGATTCTCAGAACTCAGCTGCCCCTTTGCGATCACATGGCTTCCTGGTGCCTTTGATCTAGAAATGTAATTATGTATTTCACAAACAAATGCTTTGATGAGAAGTAATTCGAATTACTGGTTCCACAGTAGAGAGGAGGGAAGTAGTCTCATTTATTCACAACAAGAAGACAAGTAATCTGAACTATGTCTACAAACTAAACCATGTCATATGAATTTCAGACCAACCCTGACTGTAGATTTCATGTTCCTTCTTGAGCCAGCTTGGAGAGTCAGGTGTGCAAGTAAATGTGTGTGCATACTACAATGCAATGACATCATAGTACAAGTTCAATCCCAGCAAAATTATCAATTTACCTTCCACCTAAAATAACAGATCCCATTTTCAATGGCGTGTCCCTTTAGTTGAGGCGAGCAAGATCGATAGCTTGCCATCACCCCCCGCCCCACCCGCCTAAAATCAAGCAAGTATTCGCTCACCTATTATTAGCTCACATTTTTTGGTGTAACGGCCAATTGAAAATCTTCATGAATTCTTAATTTAGGGGTCATTCAAAACCCGTTCAAAAGGTGTTTCAGTCCAGTGCCATCGCGCGTTTGTTTGAATGATGTTTTCATATTTGTTCCTATGTAACCGGGTCAACCAACCCCAACACCTTTTTATTAAATCTGTTGGTCTATTTAACATTTGGTCCAGTGGCATAGCCTAGCTTGGGATGTTGCCTTCCGGACAGTGTCGGCACCAGTGCGCCTTGGCAAGGGTAGTAATGGGGTGTAATTTCTTCCCCAAATTTTGTTCTTTCCCCCAATCACACCCCCCCCCCCCCCTCCCGAAGAAAGATGACAGATTTTTGGCAAAGATCAGCGTTTCGGCTAAAAAATCTCAAAATCTCAGATTGGTTGCAAATCAATTTTTTTCCTTTTCTTTCTCCCAAGTTTGTGTCTTCTACCCCCCCCCCTCCGAATTTCCGTCACTCCCCTCAGAAACGAAGTTTCCGTAAAACCTAGTTCCGGATTACCCCATTTTTTGGGCCTCAAATCAGCTCTGGACCCTAACTTTTTGAAATCCCGCTCCACATAGCCTGCCAAAAAGTTGAGTCAAACCCTGCGCCGGTGGTCAGACGATCGTGTTATGATGTCTGCTGGATGTCAAAGGTCAAATACCTGTTTCAAACACAAATAAATGAGCCTTGGTGCACAATGTGATGTGATCTGGGAAACCCCGCCACTGTCACACGGACGTTTTGAAAATCTGTTATATTGTACTTTATATTGTCAATGTTATAATGCGTAACTTTTGACGTTGGTATCAAAGAAGAAAGCAGTAAACATTCTGGAAACTTAATTTTCAAACTCTGCAGTGATATTAAAAACTCAAAATATAAATTTCCCACCATGTGTCAGTTTTTTCCCCAATCGCCATCACAATGATCTAAATTTTAATATAAAGCACAGATTTAAAGGGGCATTTCGTGATCCACAACCACGTCCCCCACCCCCCCCCCCTTAAACCTAAACCAATGAGATTTTTAATTATCTGAACTGTTTAGCCTTATTAGTAATCCCCAGTGTGTACAAAACCATCTTACATTCAATGCAGTCGTATCTCTGTAAGAAATCACAATTTGTATTTTAAACGACAAAAATTACAGCACAGTGGCCTATGGGACCGTGGGAAAAAAGCATTTGCTCATACCACAAACCGCAAGATCATATCACTCAAATTTGTGGACTAAGCTTTTCTCAGGAGACTAGTGAATCATGCATCAAACAATGGTGCTGAAATCACAAAAGGCCCCTTTAATAATTTAATCATTTGGGTTCAAGATTGTTATTTCCAAAACAACCATTACAGAACACTTTACCAGATTTATAAACTAAGATACTTAGATATTTCAATTCCTCCAGTGTCCAGAGTCACAAGAACTGTGCAAGTTTCAAACGGTGATACGTCCTCAACAGCGAATACTCCAAAATGAAGCATGCAAGTCCACACTTAAAGAGACACTACTGGCACTTTGGGGGGGAAAAATAGTGGCGCGCGCCTCAACAGCTTTTTCAAAAATCGATATTTTTGCATGTTTTAAGGCTTTTATATTACAAAAGCCCTCACCCGAATGATTAAGACCAAATCCGCATCCTTATGGGTATAAACAGAGCGATTTTATATTTACGGTCGCCGGCGACGTTAAATTCATTCAGCAGACGACAAAATGGCGTTTAACACAAGAACCGCGCACGCCGTATGTATGTGTTCCCACTCTATGCACACTTTTTGATCGGTCTATAACCTTTGTGGTTTAATCTCATGAGTACGAGTCAAAAATATCCTGTAAAGATACACATTTTATGATTAAAGTTATGGAAAAATTTAAAAGTAGCCTACAAATTACCTGGATGTCTTCATCCTCATATCAAGTCCCTATCTGTTTTTGGGGTATGCTATTTTATGGTAAAATATATCTCTGTTCTTCCAATGGCCTCGACTATCATTTAGAGCAAATTGAAGAATTTCGTATTTTGTGAAAATGTGCCAGTGCCGCTTTAAAAATCACGGTACCAAGATCCATGGGTATCTCTCTGTCTTGAAGATAAATTTTTGCCAGCCAGCAGTTCAAGACGACAGGATTTTCCCTCGACAACACTAATATCCCCCAGTATATCAGTCCAAGATATTCACCATGATTTCCATCTGTCCACAATTTGGAATCCTATTTTGATTCCCAGCACTTTTGGCTTCAAAGACAACAGTAGAATAATTACTGCGACTTTGTTCACATGGAATTATTATAAATCCTGGCACTAGGTATTGTACAGGTCATTGCAGATCAAAATTAGCTATAACCATACTGTATAGTTCCTGGTTACACCACTGGCGAGTGCCAAATTGTGTAAAACGTTTTTCTATGGAGTGTGAACTGTGCACTATAATGAGACTGCGATTTATTCCGTATTGAAATATGTGTTTACACAATTTGGCACTCGACGACCCTCTTACTACTGCTGGCCCTGAGTCTTTCCAGTGACAATTAAGCATATAACTTCTCACAGTGAGATTCCCCTTTCATAATAATAATCATTACATCATCATCATGCATATGCCTTGTACTGTCAAATCAGATCTCACATAAATTACATCATCTGCATTGCATCACCTCACGTTATAACATCATGGGGACCCCCAAATTTGTTTTGATCTCAATGCAATACCAAGTTGACTAAGTTTTCTAATTACATCTGGGGAATTCCCCATTTCGCCCTTGAGCAATCTATCCAGTTGTAAACACAGTGTGATCTCCATATAGCACTAAGGGGAATTCCATCCACTTCTCCTTTAGAGTAAACAAAGTACTTTTTCCCATGAGAAATGTTTTTCTCAAGTAAAATTGAGACAATAATAAAACTACTATTTTGCCAAAATCACAATGGAGGCTAATATAAAATCTACAAAATTAATAAAGATGCAATAATGGCTTACCACACACTTGAAGTATTCAATAGCTCCTTTCAATTTCACAAACTGGTCTTACCTCTAGAAATATAAACGTTGACATTGAAAGTTTCTAATTTTTCTTTTACCTCTTTCTCTCCAAGATCAAAGAGGATGACAGACAATTTTACACAAACTGTGTTCATGAATGGATTTGGATGTCTGGGATCACCTTATCCTGTGATATATCAAATGGGAATGTAAGTGAATTCTTAACTCATAATATAAGCCCGATCCAGTTCCTTGGTTTTATTGACATGATCCATCTTAGCCAAAGCATGAATCTATTTAGGTTCTCAAGGTTTGCTAATGACAATTACCAGATGGATTGGGTGAGGAACCAGTTTGCTCAATTTCAGCATGTGAACAGCCACTGGACATAATGTGTTTGAATCTCCTCAAGTTTTCATTCACTTTATTCAGCATGGCCACGTCAAAGTCCTTTGACCTGGTATCTTGCTCCATCCTGCATTCCAACTTGAAGACTAGCATCAAGATAATTTCAAATCTTAAATTAAACCAAAATCAAATACAAATATGCTCATGTATGAGCCCTGCCATCCACTGCTCCTCTACCCTTCTATCATAATAAAATTATTTTCTCAACCAAATATATTTTTAATTCTGTTAAAAAGTTGTTAAGAAAACATTTTAAAGCATATCCCTTTTAAAGGTGGGTGACCCTATCACATCATGATCCAATTTTTTCCATGGTTGTTTTCATTCTCACATGAAAGCTTATCACCACCAAAACAATCCAATTACAAATGTTGGGACATGAAAAAGTGGTGTTTATATATTTGCTCATCCTCTCCTCCCTTTCATTTCGATCATTTTCTCTCAGTTTTTTCCTCACTTGTTTTCAATCAAATATAGATTTCCAAAATAAAGTCACTTTTTTTGCAATGAGACCAACTGGTTTCAAACTGGTCCATTTTGGTGCCCCCATCTCCATTTACACATTGTGAAACTTTTCGATTGTATTTTTTTCCATGATTTAAAAAAATTTAAAAATAATTTTTTTACTTTAATGTTTTATGTTTGCTGATAGTCGATGGCGTAATATGACCCTGGCCCTATACAACCTTGAAAAATTCTAATAAAGGACTCTTTTGTTATATTCTGGTAGCCTCATATATGAAATAATTACCAAAAAATTGTCCCGCCTCTATTTGCTTTCTTGGTAGCTGCTTGCGTTTTCAGAATTCAAGTGTCAAAGGTCAACGACCTTTATTCGGCCTATGATGGGTTCAGAAACCTGCTCATCCCCATTGGCCTAGAGCAAAAAGATGGTGTCTATACCCATGTTTTGGGGGGCAATAACACAATACAACAGTCTGAGGACTTACAAATGAATCTCATATCTTTCACATAGACAGCATTTTAAATCAAAAACTTTCCTACGTTTTTTTCAACTAAATTAGCCATTCGTCGTCTGTACAATTAATCCAAGTTGTATCAACAACCACAAACATTTACCATAAATCTATAATGAAAACCGCCAAATACTATTGTAAAAATTTGTCCGGCCTTCAATTTGCTGCTGCGTTGATCAGATATTCAAGGTAAAGGTCAATGACGCTTTATTAAGGCCTGTGTATTGGTCATCACTCTGCTCAGCCAATTGGCCTAGAAAACAACAGGTGGTGTCTATACCCAGGTTTTGGGGGGCTCAGAAAGAAAATAAACACTGTTTAAGGCTTACAAATGGCGCCATCATTGCGTTTCACATAGAAAGCACTTTTAATCCGCATTTTTACAAGTTTTTTCTCAAGGTAAATTAGCCAATTCGTCAGTCTGTACAAATATTAAACACAATATTTGACCATTAACAGCTATAATCATGAAACAGCTACCATACTATTGTCTCAAAGCGGTGAATATTATTATTGGACAGATCATCGAACTAATGAGTCCTGTGTGATTTTAATAGTTGTGGTACTAGTGATAGACCTTTTTTGATAAATATTTCCATTGGTACTATAAAAACCGCTTCCAACTGCTAAAAATGATCCACTCCTTCAAATACGGACATGGCAACGTATCAAATATCAGTACCCAACCTCAAGCAGCGCTGTGATTCGCCCTTTACACATGTTTCTCCTTAAAAAAAAAAAAAAAACCTTCCAACGACTTCTTTGCATGGTGTAAAATAACAATTGCGTGCGCCATAAGGTCGTGGAGGTAAATATCATACCAAGTGTCTCGCCCTCTCAACTCCTGAGAGGGAAATTCACTGTACAAGTGCTAGTTTCCTTCCACAGCCTTACTTTGCACAGATTTCACCACTGCATGGCTTAATCGGTGGCGGAAGAAGGTCGCGGAAGGTAGCCAACTCCAACGCAACGTTCCCTGTCAAACCAAAACCCCGCAAGCCCAACCCGCCCATAGTCGCCTAATGGTCCTTGGTCCAGATGCTAAAAAAAGAGTGAAATGAACACCACTCTAAAATGTTTGCAGCCCTTTACCTCTTTAAAAGATTGGACATTCACTCGTTTGAAATGAACTTTCCATCTTTACTCTTTTTGAGTGAATACACAACCACTTGTCTTCATGGGAGTACCTTTGAAGTGACTATTAAGTAGCCGCGGAGTACCCCCCTCATGGTACCACATCGCCGGCCGCAAAGTGGGGTAACCATCCACCTAGGTACACAGCAGTAGCTTTAACCACTAGTCACACCATGCTGGAGTACCCTCATGGGGACTGCCATGCAAATGAGCTGTGATCTTTTGTGTGATTATTTTTAAGTACTTTTTATCCATTATTTAACATTTTTGGTCACATATTTTTATATGTTTTATTTACACAAAATGTCATTTATAGGTAGGGGGTTTTGGTGATGCTCAACTCAATATTAGATGTTTTTAAGCTTGAAAATGACTCAGAAAGTCGTAACAACAATGCGAATGTTTGGCGCCCTCTATGGTCCTAATGTGCTGCCTTGCTGCCCAGGCAGCCGATAGGGGATTACCTGTGAAGGTACTCCGTGGAGTAGCTGCAGAGGTACTCCACATAATGTGGCTTACATTGGTACCTGTCAGTCACCTACAGGCAACTGCAGAGTACACGATAGGATGGGTACTGCTAATTAAACATAGCTGCTATCCACACAGTGGCATATACTTCACAAGTACTTCGTTGTAGGTAATGCATCAATAGTGCATCAGTGGGGTACCCTTGGAGTAACTAAGAGTACCCTGAGTAAGCCTAGCTCTGGGTTCACCGTGAGTATGAATCTTGCTGTGTATTTAGTATAACGAGTACAATAGTGAAATATGCATAAAAGAGAGTGACGTTCACTTCAAACGGGTGAATGTCCCCCAAAAAAAAAAAAAAAAAAAAAGGTGGCACTATTTCATCATGGACGGACATAAACGTTGCATTTCCAGCTCTGCCGTTAAGTCCATTCTGGGATCCCAATTCTAATTACAAAATCGCTTATTTTGTGATAAATACGCATTTTTTAGCATTCTCGTTCGCAGGTATAGTTTCCTAGACAATTACCAACGTAACTGTGCAAAAATATCAAAATTTGAAAATTGGGGGCGCTCTTCAAAAAATGTGCTAATATTGCTTTAACCAATGCAGTAATCAACATTTGAACACTGGTCATTTCCATAGGGTTTTGCATACCCATAGCTTTATTAGTAGAGGCGTAATATGACACATGTCCTATACAACCTTGAAAAAATTCTAATAAAAGGACTCTTTGTATATTCTGGTAGGCCTATATATGAATAATTACCAAAAAATTTGTCCCGCCTTCTAGTTGCTGCGTTGGTCAGATATTCAAGGTCAAAGGTCAACGACCTTTATACGGCCTATGATGGGTTAGAACTGCTCATCCAATTGGCCTAGAAGCAAAAAGATGGTGTCTATACCCATGTTTTGGGGGTCAATAAACACAATACAAACAGTCTTGAGGCTTACAAATGAAGTCATCATTATCTTTCAACATAGAAAGCATTTTAATCAAAAACTTTCCACGTTTTCTCAACATAAATTAGCCAATTCGTCGGTGGCGGAAGAAGGTCGCAGAAGGTAGCCAACGCCAACGCAACGTTCCCTGTCAAACCCCGCCCACAGTCGCCTAATGGTCCTTGGTCAAGATGCTAAAAAAGAGTGAAAATGAACACCACTCTAAAATGTGTTGTCATCCATTTAACTCTTTAAAGCGTGGACATTCACTCGTTTGAAGTGAACTTTACTCCTTTTTGAGTGAATATTTAGTAGAACGAGTAAAATAGTGAAATATGCACTCAAAAGAGAGTGACGTTCACTTCAAACGAGTGAACGTCCACCCTTTAAAGAGTTAAATGGAGGACAACACAGTGTTCACTCTCACTTTTTTTTCACTCTTTTTGGAGTGAAAATTCAGTGATTTCTCTCTTTTTGGAGTGGATTAACCAACACATGCAACTATTTTGGAGTGGTTTACACTCTTTTTCGAGTGAAATAATTTTCACTCGTTTTTTTCACTCTTTTTAGAGAGTGAGAGAGTGAGGAAATCCAGGTGGCTCAATGTGTCCCTTGCTGCAGGCTTCTCTGAGCTGTCTGCAATCCCTGTCTGCAACTATGGTGAGACGTGGCAGAAACACCGGTTTCGGGGTAAAAGAAAGAGTCTGATTCTTGGCCAAAAGCCTGCATGTGGAAGAATAGAGACCTCCTTGGGCTCAAAGCAGTGATGGGCCTCGTCCGTATACAAGGCATGTATATCCGAACCCCCTATGGCCACAAGCCACAGCCACAAGCCACAGCCACTAGGAAGTTCCAGAATACTAAGCTGTCGGTTGGGTTTAAACTGTTCCAACACCAAGAATTGCAAGACCAATGGCAAATCCCACTCCGGAACAAGGCTACGAACCGGGGACGATCCGTAAACATACCCTTCACCAGATTGGACAAGAGGGGACTGAAAGAAACTGTCATGCCATCACCGAGCCCTTTACGGGTTTGGCCTGTGACTGTTCGGTAAAAAAGAAACTTCGGACAGTCAGGACACTAAGGTAAACCCACTCCTGAAAGACTTCCTTGAGGAAATTGCCAACCTGGTCTACGGTCTCAGAAATTGCATGGATCGAACTCTATCGGCACACCTTGCATGGTAATCCTATAATGCTCTAGTGAATTTGCCTGAACAGTGAGCAAGGCAGCCTGTTCAGAAAGTCCCACCTCAGTGTACAGTCTGCAGAAATGCACCAGACAGGTTCGGAGCATGGGTGGTTCACTCTGGGACGAACGCGTCGGCTGGAGGACCTCTTACCAGGTCCCCTCCTTTTGGAAGATGGGTCTGTTCCCTTACAAGCATATCTAACGGCCTGGGAAACCACAGCTGCCGTGGCCATAATGGGCTACCGGCAGGACCAGGCAGTCTCGAGACAGAGCCACTCGAGGACTTTTGGGATCATGGCAACCTGGAGAAGCTATGATCAAGCATAGGCTATCAAGCCTGACCGGTCCGCTACCATGGCGTCCCGTTAGACTGCCCGGGGATCCAGGTTCCAAGAGTAGGCCCCTAATATGCCACAATCTGGCGATTCATGACTGAGGCGAACAGATCCACGTATGGACGGTCCACCATCTAGAAGATTGGGCGGCAAACTGCAAAGTAGACGTGCCACTCCACCGACGGCATCTGACTTTACTTTTGGCTGTGTCTGGGATTAGGGACCCTCCTGGGAGACTGTCCGCAAACCATTGTCCACTCCCGAAACATGGGAGGCGATCAGCCCGATGTCCCAATCTCGGAACCACCCGAATAGCCGAAGAATCTCCCTGCATAGGCTGGGATTGATTACACCCCCTTCCTTGTTTATATGTCACCACCTTCATATTGTCGCAGCGGACAACAATTACCTCCCCCTGACAACGGGGAGTCAGTGCCGCAATGCCAGAAAGACGGCGAACAACTCGAGGACGTTTATGTGGTGATGAGCCACGGAGACTGGTCAGCGGCCTTCCCCCGAAGAGATAGGTGAGCCCCCCCAAACTTAAACGCATCCGTCGTCAGAGTGTTTAAACGCATCCATTGTCAGGGTGTTTGATAAGTCACAGGTAGGCTGAATGGAACTTCTTGCCTCATATG